>VWZL01003734.1:191278-342996 GCA_013396915.1 Stercorarius parasiticus
AAATTTGTTCTGTTTTACCTCAAACCAGGACAGCTGGGAATGTCCAAGGGCAGAGTACAGAATAGATGCGAGAGCACCTTTGGGACTATGCTGCAACACCATAAGGTCTATTAAAGCCCCTCTGTTGACAGTACAGGGCAAAAAGACGTAGGACATCTAGCATACTATTACGGAGTTAGAACTAGCCTCGCCGCCAGCCCTCAGGCACCACCAACATCCCTCATTACCAAAGCGACAGAGAAGCTGACGGAGGAGAACAAGGACCTTATTCACACCAGCATAAACCAAGAATAAGAGCACAATTATACCAAAGTCAATGAAGTTAAGAACAGATTCAGTCTCATTGAAGGAGGCATTTGGATATATTACACAGGAACCTTTGCGATATAATATTTGGCCTTGGAGATGACACTGCAATTTCATCGGATAATTAAAAGGCCGAACCAAATACTACTTTAAAAGACACTAAAAACATGCCCCTGCACCTAAATAATACTAATGTTAGGACTGAAACAACATTAAAGGGAGAGACTAATTCTGACCTTACTTCAACTAATTGAGAAAATGTTCACCAGATGGTTTTATGAGGCAAACCAAAGGTAGAAACTGCCACATCAGCCATCCCTATATAACTTAATTAAACAACACACACGACTCCAATGCACTGTACACAGTCTCTGGGGAGAGGAACCGAGGAGGCGGCGGCGGCCATGGCTCCCAAAGGTTAATCACATTGCCTAACGCACTCGCACGCCCCAGTGGCCAGGAGGGCAGGAAAACTAAGTCATATCCCTGACAGCATATACACATCGCAGATCAATGCGGGACAGACGCAGTGAAGCGAGTCAGATGGTAACAACCGCTTTGTGGTTTCCATATGGAACCACTGGACGGCCTTCTAAAAGACATTAATGTCTTTAACGAGATACTGGGGCTCCAGGAAGATAATTTAGACAAGCAATTGAGTTTACGGAACAGAAAGACTATTTATGATGGACTGCAAGCAGTCGGCTCAGACACAAATCAGGACAGGAAAGCTGGGATAAAGACAAAAAAGTCCACGAATATCAGTAAGATCAGGAGAAGCCTCAAGTACAGATTATTAATACTATTTTATAATTAGCAGCCACTTAATGACACCTGGAATCAACAGGAACTCTTGGTGAAGGGATAAAGGGGGGCCAGAGTGGGAATTGCATCTGGGGATGTGATTGTAAGGACTGCGTGCGCCCCCCTGCCCCCGGAGCAAGGGCTGGTTTTGACAAAATCTAACTATAAACACTGATTTGTGATCAAGTAAAAAGTTTCTCCAGTCCCCCAAATATTAACATTTTCATTCTTTCGAAGACGGACATCCATATTGGACTGCCCTACTTCATCGAAAGTTTTTCATAATTTCCTTCAAATGTTGCTGCTAAAGCTGAGAAATATCAGTGAAATATATCATTCTCTAAAAATTTCACAGGGGAGCAAACCAGACAAAAATTAAGGACTGGATGATGCCACCTCAAGATGAAAAACAAGCCATGCCTTTTCAGCTGGTTCCTAAAAATTCAGGAAAACACGTTCAATCTACCACGTCTGCTTAGCTGCAGGTACATTGATCCATTGACCCAAGCGCAGGGGCCGAGGTATAAATGATACTTACACTGTGTAACTGGTGCCATTAACAAAATAAACAGGTCCTTCGTTTGGCTGCAGGATAAGAATTATCTATAGATCTTTTGCTAAAATCCTGCTACAAGATAGATTCAGGATGACAGCAAAATCCTCAGTGCAGGGTCTTGCATTAAGGCTGCGTGTTCGGACTCCTCCGAAACAGCAATTTCTCGTCCAAATCATTGCTAAAGAGGTTAGGTAAGATGTTATTTATCATATTCCAGCCAGTCTTTGGTTTACACCACAGTCCTTTCTAAATCAATCTGAACGCCTTTCCCAGCTCCATTTAAGACAGTACCTGAGGCTTCGGAGAAATGCAAATATTACTGCAATAATTCATACGGGGTCCCAGCCTCCTACCAAGAGAGGCTTGTCTAGTAACAACCATTATTCCTTTATTCATCCGACAAACCTTTAGCGATTACAGATGAACCTTTATTCATCCAATACCGTGTGTTGCTCATGGATCTCTAGCTGACCCCAGCTCTGCCCATTTCAGCAGAGCTGCGCTCTTCCAACCTATCGGCCTGGCCTGCTCTATTTACAAGGCAGTAACAACCAGATTAATTTTCCTCTCCACTTTCAAAATCCATTCGCAATGCAGGAAAGAAGCATAGAGTGCAACAATATGACCTTTAAGAATAAGGGCTACAGAGACTTGGGTAGTTTCACAAAGCGCAAAATGAGTGCTCCCCAATGTTAAATCATAGAATTGTTTAGGTTGGAAGGGACCTTTCAGATCATCAAGTCCAACCATCACCCCAACACTGCCAAGTCCACCACTAAACTATGTCCCTCAGCACCGCGTCTGCCCGGATTTTAAATATCTGCAGGGATGGCGACTCCACCACTGCCCTGGGCAGCCTCTTCCGACGCTTGACAACCCTTTCCATGAAGGAATTTTCCCCAATATCCACCCTGAACCTCCCCTGGCGCAACTCGAGGCCGTTTCCTCTCGTCCCATCGCCTGTTCCTTGGGAGAAAAGACCGACCCCCCCTGGCTACCCCCTCCTTTCAGGGAGCTGTAGAGAGCGAGAAGGTCTCCCCTCAGCCTCCTTTGCTCCAGGCTGAACACCCCCAGCTCCCTCAGCCGCTCCTCACCAGGCTTGTGCTCCAGACCCCTCACCAGCTCTGTTGCCCTTCTCTGGACACGCTCCAGCACCTCAAGGTCCTTCTTGGAGTGAGGGGCCCAAAACTGGACACAGCACTCAAGGTGAGGCCTCACCAATGCATTAAAAATGGCATTTTTAAAGGTGGCAGATGGGTTATAGGCCTCTTTCTGAATGACACACCCACAAAAAGTATGCTTCAAACCCAGCTCCAGTTACTTGCTGAATGATTTCAAAGGCAACTATAAATCATACCTGAAAACAAAGCTCAGCTCGCCTTTTCTCCAGTCAAAAGTATCCCTGGTTACAACTGCATGTGGACTGTGCCCTCAGCCTCACACAAGTCCTTAAGACTGAAAATTTTTTAAACTTTCCAGAGTTTGAAATATATCCTACTAACCCTAATGGGCCCAATTTTCCACTACTTATAGCCGCACGTAGTAAGGCACGTCCAAAGTAACATCTAAGTGGATGAAAAGCTATTACTGTGATTTGGCAGCGTTTTACATTCACTCAGCGCTAACTTTGCACGGGCTTAAATGACTATGCTAGGTGTGAGGCAGGAAAAAAAGATCAACCACGTTGAACTTAATACGGTTACTTCTGACTCAAAAGAGGATTAAGTTTGGTCTGAATAAGAGTGCAGTCTCTTTGCTTACACGGCAGAACTATTCCTAGCTTCCCATCTACCCCCTTCGAACACTTGGAGGCAGGGAACTATGGGAAAACATTATCCAGGAATAAATCCTGATGGGTATTAGACATGTTTCCTTAGCAGTAAGCACGGATCTTCATACAACAAGTAATTGTCGGGGTTTCCCCCCCTCCCCCCATTGAATAACTGAATTTGAGAGAAAGCCATCGTTTGTATCAGGCAAGGAAAAGAGAGGTTACGTGTAGGGCTGAGATCCCATCCTTCCCAAGGATGCCACAACAGCAAAACACAACAAACCCCCTCTAACATCTCAAGGGATGCTCCAACCTTCCGCTTCCTGTGGCCTGGCAAAACCAAGTCCATGAAACACGAATGAGATCTGAGCCAACCCGAGCCATTTAGCTGTTGCTGCCCTGAAGCAAATGAAGTCAGGAGTTCCCCGTCTCCTAATGCTGCTCAAAAATGCACACAGGAAATGAAAGGAATTCATACTAGCCTGGATATTCTGGGTTGGGGGTGCGTGTTAAAGTTTTTCCGTGAGACACGGCGTTCTGGAGAGCGGCTGCAAACCCAAATGAGAAGCGTGCAGACGCATACAGCTCCCACATCCAGAGAAGGGACTGATTTTGACTGGTAAAGTTATATAGGATTGCAGGAAAAGAGTTACGGCTCTGAATAAAGTTTAAACTTACGACGCTCATTCTTTGCTGCACTTTATGGAGTAATTCACGTTAAAGCAAAAAGCGTGCTGAACGCTACCAAGTCAGCATGGTGGCTCTTTGTTCTAATGGATGAATATTACTCTCCAGGAAAGCAAAAGATGCAGCTCTGCTGTGGGTCCGAGATACCCTGGAGCATCATCAGCCTTTTTAAGCATGGAACGCAAATAAAGAGGAAAGAATTTGACTCTTCGTTCCCTCTGGGTTCAATCAAGAACACAGAAAGCTGTGACGCAACAAAACAAAGTATGTAGAAAATTAAATACAGAGTATCTTTCTAAGAGAGCTGTGGGTATCTGCTTTTCAGGGACATTAAATATCTCCTCGTCCTGTCAAAATGACTCTCCTTCCGCAGTTATACACATTAGCTGGTTCAGTGACCATTTCATTCATGATTTCTGTAGGTCTACAGGACTTGGGAATCCTGCCTGCAATCACCCTGAGCTGTGGGCTACAGAAATCACTAGCCAGATAGCTGTTATTTCAGATAATTCGGACTAACTACACTGAAATCAGCAGTTCCACCAACCGTACAGCTGTGCAAGATCAGAATCTGGTGTTGGATGGAACAGCATATTTACTTTAAAACCAATCTAAGTTGCAAAAAATGTTTGCCTTAAGCAGACGATCATTATTAAATACAAGAAGATATATGGTGCCTTTGAAGCAGTCCGAATGACCCCATTTTAAGAAAAGAATTAGTCATAACAGCCCAGAAGATGTGACATGGTTAGCAGGGCTCAGTTCCAACACAAATTCCTTACGCATCGATACAGATAAATTAATGATTGACAATCCAGGGGAAGAGCTCTACACTGAACCGTCATCATTCTTTTCAAAGGGAAAACCAGAGCGGACACAGAAGTTGCTGCACAGAATAGAAAGATGCTGTTGCTGAGTTCTAAATAGGGACATCTGGAATAACATCACTTGCTGTTTTAAAACCAGGCTTTCCACTGGCTCTGAGAGAATTCTGAATCGCTTGCTCTCGCAACGTACTTTCAGGGACAAAAAGCCTCCTGAAGCCAAAGCAGCAGCGAAGGCAACCTGTCGGCAGCCTGTCCCCGAGCCTGCGCACAGGCAAACCGTCCCGCGCCTGGCAATGCCGTCAGACATGCGCACTCTCCCTCTTGGTGCTCTCCCTATTGGCAAAACTGGATCGAATGCTATAAAAAGCCGCTGCAAAAACAACCAGCAGCTAACGTAAGCGGGAGTAAGAATAAAGAAGAGCATGTTTGTATGGGATACAAAATCCCTGTCCCAGAAGAGGCAGGGCAGGGTCCACACTTGCGTCCCCAAGCTCTCGCCGCGTGATCCCAAGTCAGCTACTTGAGCGCTCCATGTCTTGGCTTCTCCCTCCATAATAAGGCATAAAAATATTTGAGAGAACACATGTTCACCAAACAAACGTATCTTGCAAGGAACGGTGGCATCACTTGTAGTACAGATGACTGATCCCAGACACAGGGACCCGAACGTCACTGGGAAGCGTCCCCCGCCTTTTCCCATAACATCACATGAACAGCACTTACCCGGAACACAAAACAAAGTTCCAAAACACAAAGCCAAAACAGAGTTCCCACCCTGAAACAGAAACACACCACAAGCTTTGCAGAGCTCTTATAGCTATTGTGATTGCTCACGCACAGGAGATGTGCGGAGACAACGGTACAAAGCAACATAAAGCCCTGAGTCTGAGGAAGACGTGTGTATGGGCAAAACCGACAATGCCACCGCCTTCCGCGCCCTTCGCAGTGGTGTTACATGACCGATATTCTGGTTTTACACCACCAGGACATTCATACCTCCAGGGCTGTGTTCACTCTGTACACGTTCAATGGTGATCCGTTTTAAAAGATGCTGCTGCACAGTTGGCTCAACTTATACTCCACATCACCTGCTCATCGACAATTATTTTGTTTTCACTTTGCTTCCCTTTAAGTGCCTCGTACACATGCTTGGCTATCACGGTCCTGCAGCATTTTAAAGCCTTTGCCATCCACGTCCCACCGTGAGGGCAGGAGGTGGCTGGCTCATTATATCGCGTGTGACGTATTAGAGACATCCCAATAGCTAAAACCTGAATTAAAAAAAGAAAATAAAAAATACACCCAAAGAGGCCTTCAAAAATTGAGAACGAGAGAGGAAAAACAGGTAGTAGGAGATTATTTAGGAAGAACAGAGAGAATACTAAAAGTACCTCAGAGAAAAATTTCAAAAATATCTATTTCCGTACCAGCGCAGCCTAAAAAAGAATATTGTCTTACGTTTTAAATTCTTAATGACTTAAGTGACTGGATACCCAAACTTTTCTCCTGGTTTTCAGCACAATAGCAAAAGGGAAAAAGGTATCTTGGTTTCTTGGCAAAGATCTGACAACAGGGTGCAATGTATAATATTCTTCCTTCAATGGCTATCTAACCTGTCTGTCACTGCTTCAATCTGCGAGCGCGCGAAAGACGGTCTTGTAAAGTCCTCAAGAAATAACTGGGTCCTCTTGCACGTGAGAATCTCAAAAAGTTCAAGTCTTCACAAGCACCTCAGGATCTGAGGATAATACAAGTGATAAATGCTCATTTCAGCCTTGCTCCAGCAGTGTTTGAATAGAAGCCTTGGAAATTACATCCGTATATGCGAGACCAAATAATAACTACGAGCGTAATTCTGCCTCCTTCCCGGTCCCACAAGCATTCAGCACTCCAGTATAGCTCCAGCAAAGCTCTAAAGTGCATTTACCCTCCGGTTTAAATGCTTCCCAAGGGAGCAGCGAGTACTCCTGCAGGATTGAGCTCTATCGAAAGGGAAGAACGGGATGGTTTATGGGCTCAAATGCTCTACTGCAAGTATTTCGCTAACAGCAGCGAGACTAAATAACTGTTGGGAAACACCCTCTATGTAAAAATGATCAGTGCCGGAGCTGGCCAAATCTGAGTAATATTCACATTCCCCCCCGGCTTCAAGACCTTTTCTTTTTTCATATTAGTCCAGTCTTAGTGCAATTTTTTTAAACTATCAAAGCTCTAGTATAGCCATTGCTGGAGTTTTGAAATATGGAGAAAATTAACACAAAGTTACAAGAAAAAAAAAAAATCAAGGTTCAAGTAAACGTCTAGTAACTTTTAATATTTGCAGTAATAGGATTTGGTGCAGTAATTTATAATTTTTGTACAAGCAACAGCTAAGATTAATGTTGGTCGTTATTATATGCAATAATTATAGGCTTTTTAGAAGCTGCCTGGCTGGAGGGACACTGCCTGTTTGTACAAAAGATAATTATGGGACAAATTTAATTTTCCCATTTCCTTAGTTAGGCAGCTGCTGTAGATAAACACATACCTCATTTTCAAGTGCTTGTTCCTTATCGCTGTCTTTGAAGTGTCACAACCCTCACCAAAACGTGAGTTTTCATTTGCTGCCCAAATCCAGCTGAGTTTATCTAGGTACTTACACAACTCCTGTCCTCAGTGTTACTTGAGTACTTTATAGCCCGGGAGACTGTTAGCCCAAAAAGCCCCTCTCTAAAACAGAGGGCTGCTCCTCCTCGTTTCCTAGCGCTAGGCAGAAGACCACAGCACCGATGTCCAGCTCTGTCTTGAGCCCCAGTACGTGGCTGACACACTGTAAACCATCCAGTGAGCCCTGGGCTGGGTGGAGAGGAACCTCATGAAGTTCAACAAGGGCAAGTGTAGGGTGCTGCCCCTGGGGAGGAATAACCCCCCGCACCAGGACAGGTTGGGGCTGACCTGCTGGAGAGCAGCTCTGTGGAAAGAGACCTGGGAGTCCTGGGGGACAACGGGATGCCCATGAGCCAGCGATGGGCCCTGGTGGCCAAGAAGGCCAAGGGCATCCTGGGGGGCATCAAGAAGTGCGTGGCCAGTGGGTGGAGGGAGGTCGTCCTCCCCCTCTGCTCTGCCCTGGGGAGGCCGCAGCTGGAGCACTGGGTCCAGTTCTGGGCTCCCCGGTTCCAGAAGGACAGGGAACGGCTGGAGAGACTCCAGCGGAGGCTACGGAGATGCTGAGGGACTGGAACATCTCTCTGCTGGGGAAAGGCTGAGAGCCCTGGGGCTGTTCAGCCCGGAGAAGAGCAGGCTGAGAGGGGATCTCATCAATGCTCAGCAACAGCTAAAGGGCGGGGGGCAAGAGGATGGGGCCAGACTCTTCACTGGAGCCTAGCGACACAACAAGAGGCAACAGGCCCTCCCGAGAGGGGAAACAGAACAATTCACCCAACCCTGATATGATCCCACCTCCAAGTCCAGATGGGCTGGGCAAGCCACAGCTTTCTTCTCACAGCAAACAAACAAATCACGCTTTGCTTTCCCTAAGCTGTAGAACATTTTTGATTGTATCAACATCAGCAGTTTGGTTTGGAGCAGCAGAATGGATTTTGAAGCAATTCCCAATTGTTTTCATTTACAGCATGTTGGTTCAGTCCACAGAGCGGTTTTGGCACGAGCAAAGTAGCTTTCTTCCAGTTTAGCTCTGGAAGCTCTGTTCAAAGACTTTGCAGCACTTAAGGGGGCTGTGTCCTTCCAAGCTTGCTTGCAAGCACTGCCCTGATACCTTCCAGCAAGTATCAAACTCTTTTTCACTCCGCAAACCTCAAAATCCTGTTGGTTGTGAAAAGCTTGGCCCAAGCGACCAGACGAGATGTTCTCTCAGGTGACCTTCCCCTGAATCGCATATAATGCGGTTACAGAGCTTCAGCACCAACTGTTCCAACCTGCTGATCTGCTCCTACTGCAACAGCTTATCCGCCAATACAGCCTGTAAGCCCAAACCACGGTCAGACCAAGAGCAACACAACAGGAAAGCATGCAATTACAAGGGTCCACATACCTCCGTCTGCCAGGAGAGTAAACCAGGACCATCCCATTGTAGTCAACTCAAGAAGAGCACAGAGGACTTGCTGTATTTGGGTCTTTTGCTTACTTAACGCATCCCAGGGACATGTATCTGGAGGGTTTTGAAAACATCGTTTATAACCCAGAGGAATCTTGAAGGAAAGAAGTTGCTGCGCAGTTTGATCACACAATCCATCTCTAGCATTTTCCCTTGCAGAACGCCATTCTCTCATCTCAAGCCAAAGAGTTTTGCCATTAATTTCCTGGATTAAAAGCCGGATGAGGCTTTCAGCCCAGAACTCGTTTGGCTGCTACCTGCTAGAAGAAAAGCCTTCAAACATCCCTCTCGCTGCTACCCAATTAATTTCTTTTCCCGCAGGCTTTCAGAGTCTATTGAATTTTACTTCCCCCCCACCCCCGGCCATTCACTGCTGACTCTTCCACCCTCTCTAGAAAGTGTTGCTTACAAGTTAACATGCAGAAAGAAAATTAATGAGATGAACACAAAGAGACTCCAAGTGGTTTCCTCACTCAGAGCAAATTTCATCCTGTACAGGGTTGCCCATTTCCTCTAGTCAAAATCAACTGTTAGTAAAAACAGAGGCTTTGAAACCAGTAATTTCCTGCTATCTTCCTTTTTGCGTCAAAATATTTACTTCCCTTTTTTTTCTTCAGTACTGTCACCCCTAATTCTGCTCTTCAAAGCTGTCGTCATGCAGGGAGCTGCAAACCACATTGCTAAGCATTTACATTTCCAATTCGTGCTCCTGGAACGGAATTCACCTCTTTGGCTCAACTCGCCATCAGCCCCATTGGTTTTCAACCACGATCTGCCAGTAACTTCTGCTTTCACCTCCAAGATATTTAATTCCACATTCTGGATCCCTCCCCTCTGCAGAACAGGCATGAATTTTCTGCAATTCTTTCTTATCTTTTACCTATTTTGATTATAACTTTCGGGTGCCAAGGGCTGTTTCTCACCACGTTTCTACAATGCCAACACATTGAGATGCTTGTTTGAAATAAGGGTTTCAAAATGACAATCCAATTAATTTTCAGAATACAAACATAAATAACGCGAACGACTGGGGATCGTGTTCAATACAGCAGGCTAACCTCCTGAGCAGTTACAGGAGCTAATCATTACTTTCTCTCCATGGCTTTTCCTCCCAAAAGAACATCTGGTCCCTAGGAAGCGTGCGGAGCACCGAAACCCATTTTCCTGGGTGTTCTTGTTTGTTTGTTTGCTTTCGCGGACATATCACAGCGGAGAAGAGCTGTACCAGACTTACCCTTCTGAAGATTGTTCTGTCCACATTTATCCTTGAAATTGTTCTGAATAACATACATTCAAAACGACGTTCTAAATTTGTCCTTCAAGTTAAGAAATCTATAATTTGGAGCTTGCTCACAGAAAGATAAAGAACATTAAAGCAGCTGGCAAGTACAAAAACTCAAGAACAAAACTAGTCTCAATATCAAAAACACATTTCAATATAATGGACCATATAATTAATCCATGAACGAGATGACAAAGTCCCTAATCAGAGAGAGAGTCAGCTGTTTCTTTGTCGATTTGGTTACTAACTCAACTGTTTCATTTAATACTCTGAGTTAATGAGGGGTCTCGTATCCTAACAAGCTGAACATTAGTGGATTTCTACGCTGAACGGAAGAACCTCAGAAGGTTTAGTGGCAAACAGAAGCAGTAATTATTAAAATTAAGAGGTGGCAATGATGTTGGGAGTTTATGCAAGTTCGCAGTGGGTTCAAAACAGAAATCATTACCTTGGAAGTTAGTTTTACTGGGAGATTGATTTACTGGGAAGACAACTCGTTAGAAACCGATTTCAGCGCAGAGAAAGAAAACTCGTGATGGCGAGGCTGTGTGGGGAAATCCCTTCCCGGTAAATACTTCCTGCGAAACAAGGTTAACACCTGCAAACACTCTTCAGCAAAGGTCTTGGCATGTTACTTTTTCTTAGCCCATAATAAGTCTTCTGATAGAACTTGACTCCCACACAGATTAATGACCTGGAATTATTAAAATGTTGTTTAGGATTCCCAATTAAAAGCTTTTTTTTTTTTTTTTTTTTGTACATCAATTCGCATAATTACATCGGATATTACTGGGCCCAGTTCTCCTTTACCCTGGCGTCTCTTTACACCATCTTGATAGCATGAAGCTTTACACCCAAGCATCACACCTGAACAGCTTTTCATTTTAACCACGGCCTTTGCTTCCTTGCCTTTCTCCTCCTTTAATTGCCAGTCTGGGGCTGGGGGCAGCAGCTGCTGTTTGCGATGCAGAAAAGTCGGTAATTTATCTTAATATTTGTAAGAAAAATAAACCAGCAAAATGTGTAGCAGTGCGGAATATGTAAACCTAAATAAAGGATATGGACAGCTGTCCTTGCGATGTGTTGTTATTTAGGATGTTCTAAAACATCATTAGTTTAATTGAATATATATTTAAATGGAGTGTTTCAATGGTTATTCTGAATGTACAGCTAGTTGGAGAAAATTAACACAATCTATTTACCTCAAAAGGCTTTCGAATGAGTAAATCAACATCATTTACAAATTACATTATAGCACTTCTAACAATTTATGTCATTGAATTCACGAGTGCTGCAGGGAGCAGTTTGGTTGCAAATGTTTTGGGAAAGAGCTGGCTTAGGACTTTGGGAGCTTAGCGAATGCCGTATAAATTCTCACAACAGCTAAAGCCTGTGGCCTTCCCTGGTTCAAAACACTTACGAGAGCTTTGTGGGCTTACACTTTAAATAATGCTCTGCTTTTAGAAGGGGAGAAGAATACAAAAAGATATCTAATAAGCACACCCCTCCCATAAACGTGTATTTGTGATAGTTTCTGCTTCTTAGTATATTCTGAATAAGCTTGCACAAAAGAACTCAAAGTTGGAGCTGCTACCTATCAGTGGTGTCCCAATACGTCCGAAGGTCCGCCCCAATCAAGCCACAGAGCCCGAAGCAGAGATTTGGCAAAGCTCAGACGAATTGCTCAGGGCTCAAGGTCTGGAGGCAGAACTGCTGCGGAGGAAGAGGGAGGAGCAAGGCAAAGATGCCACCCTTATGCTCCATGAGGCCGGGAGTAATGCGGTAGAGATTGCTGAGCTGGGGTCTAAATCCTTCTCGACCCTCAAAAAATACCAGGCACAGAAAATTCCTTGAGAGCCTTCTTTGTCTATGCTAAGGATGAACGCTTCCGTTTGTCTTTGACTTGCACAGATTCGAAAGTATGCATCTCCTCCAGCCCCCTGATCCTTCGGTCATTTCAAGGCAACTGAAGAGTAAACTCACCTAAATGCACAAAATACAAACACTAAAAAATTAATTCCTGTGTATTTCTTAACCTGTCTCAATGCTTGGAAAACAAGAACAAATAACAGCTTGGGTACGTGTAACAGGAACGGACACATCAACACTATTTTCTTCCCATTTGTGGGTTAAACCCAAGCTCCCAGTGAAAAAGCTGCTTAAAAATACAAACGTTTATCAGCTATTGCTATTACAAATTAAGTAAAATATTTCCATCCAGCTTATGTTGTAGCCACAAGTCATTATTGGCACTTTTTGTGTCTGATGTATCTCTCCAAAAGCAACCAAGACAACTCCAATTCATACATTCGCTCACAACGTTTGAATTATTAGATTATCCTTTGTGGCTATTGCTTCATAGAATCAGAGAATGGTTTGGGTTGGAAGGGACCTTAAAGCCCACCCAGTGCCACCCCCTGCCCTGGGCAGGGACACCTCCCACCAGCCCAGGTTGCTCCAAGCCCCGGCCAACCTGGCCTTGAACCCCTCCAGGGATGGGGCAGCCACAGCTTCCCTGGGCAACCTGGGCCAGGGGCTCACCCCCCTCACAGCAAACAATTTCTTCCCCAGATCTCATCTCAATCTCCCCTCTCTCAGTGGAAAACTGTTCCCCTTCAACCTGTCAATTGTAGGCATGAAAGGCAGATGTGGTTCTTACGCAGAGATGGATATAGCGGATGCCACAAGAAGTCAGAAGAAACACAGAGTAGTTAATAGCAAAGGGTTGCCTTTCTGAAAGACGAAGGACTTATTTCCAGTCGTCGTAGCTACACCTGGCTCTTAGGTAGTTGATCTCTATGGGCTTCACACATCAAGCACGTCCCAGCACCCAGCGGCCAGAGAGCAGAGCTCTCTCAGCACAACAAGGACTCCATTAGGACACGGCAAGCCTGCCGCTGTGCCCAGGACAAGACTGCGTCTGCAGCAAATGGCTCATAAGATTTAGCCTGATGGATATCTTATTTTACATCCTTGAGCATCCCTAATGGTTTGTGAAACAAGAGTAAACAACATAATGGATCAAAGCTGGGATAAGCTACTCTCCAGAGACTTGATTTAGATAATAAGATGAAATAAGCTATGACAATTTAAAAAAAAAAATAATGGTAGAAAAGCAAGATAGATATTCGCCAAAAAGGGGCTGACAAAGACATTGCTAATGCTTTCCCTTCTGGTACCCCACTGCCAACAGCGATCCATCTCAAATCTTAATTCTCCTTGCATAGCTGGTGGGCCTGAAATCAATGGTATTTTTCGTTCTTTTAAAACGTAGCCATATGTTTCAGGCACTTCGTTGGACTGGATCTTTTCGCAGAGGTAAACTGCACGTCTTACGTGCACTTCCACAAAAGAAGGCAACTGCATAGTGTCACCAAATTTCTACCTTAAGTACTGTATAGCTGGTTTATTTTACATACGACTTGATAGAATTGATAAAACTAATTTAAACGGAAGACCGACTCTCTTTTAATATGATATAAAATTGTTAGCTATAGAAATCTGCACAAGTAGATCATAACTTGGGTTCAAAATGGCTGTATGCTCCCAATATTTAATTAAAAAAAATTAATCTTTTAGAGTTCTTAAGAAAATCACGGCAAACAAAGTCTATTAATCTGTTTTTATGCTGTCTTACAACGGTCATCCACTTACATGGGAGGAAAATGTGTGTTAACTCAGCTATTTTTTGTTATCATCGTTTGAGAGGGCGGTTATTTACTCTGATGGACGGACTTATTTTTATAGAAAGTACAAACAACACCAATAGATGTGCACGTAATGGTTCTGAAGAAAAAAAAGAGAGAAAAAAAGAGGAGAAAAAAGAAGGAGAAAAAGAAAAAAAAGTCATCATCCAAAGCCCAGTAGAGCCAATGGGAAAAGATTTCGCCGGGCTTTGGAACAAGCCCAGACCCAGGGTTGTTCTCTCATTTCTAATGTTCTAATTGAACCGGTAGCTGCATTCTGCTTCAGCCAGTTAGACTGCAGAAAAGGCAGGAAACGTCTTTAAAACCCACTTGAATGAGGATCTTTGAAGAGGAAGCAAATGAAGCAGGTAGAGACTTTTTTTTTTTTTAAAGTCTAACAAAGTAAAAAGTCGTTCTTGTCCAACAACCTAACAGAAAGCACAGAACCAGCTCTAACTGGAGTAGCAAAACGATGCCTGTGTCTGGACACCCCTCTAAAACAGCCATTGATTATATTCCATTCTTCCCCTCCCTTCTGGACATCAGGAAACACAATAGATCAATGAAACCGCATCCAGTTTTTATGCACAAAGCTGCCAGCAGGGTCCAGTTTTGTTTGAGGAACCAAGCGGAGACTTCCCCATGAGCAAGGGATCTAAGCTAGTGAAAAATCCTAAATTACTGAAAAACACAAAACCAACATCCTCGGTGGAGATCTGCCAGTTGGCACCTGCTGAGGGTCCCATCTCTCCGTACTGGAGGGGAAAGGACTCTATACAGAAGAGTTAATATAGCGGCCATTAAAAAGTCAGCCTGTGCCAACTGTTGCCATGCTGTGGTCGCAGAGATAACCATAATCTGTCTCCGCATTAGCCTAAGAAATGACAGCGACAGTTGTGGGATCTGCTGATTTATTTTAAATAGCCACTGCTGCGCCAGCACGCAAAGCGAACTCCTCAGTTTTTCCAGTAAAAAGCAAGGGGGGCGTGGGGGTGGGGTGGGGTGGAAAAAAGAAGAAACTTTTTTTTTTAATAGCAGTTAAATGTCACCATATTAATTCTTGCAGGGCTGAGAACACCCCGCAGGCTTAACCTTTAGGATTACTTAATTCCTGAAAGCAATAACAACCCTCTGCATCTGCCAGATAACCAGCAGAATGAAATCCCCGTTTGCACGTTTAGTACCGAGACGTACCGCCGAGCGCTTTGGGTTGGGTTGCAATGCCACCCTGCCCCAAGCTTCCTTACCAACACATCCAAAAAAGCAAGAGAAACGATCGCCGCAAACGATGCCCCAAAAGAGGGTTGAGTGAAACCTGAGGTCGCTGACCCTCGTCAATATTCAGGCGATACAAGAACAGAGGCCCCAGAGCCCAGGTCTGCACGGAAGTAATTCTGCTGTGCACTGGTCCAAGACCATCCTGGTCCAGTACTGAGTTTCCAACATACATCAGTGTCATCTTTGATCACTCTGATCCCGGCTGACGAAGCCAAGATCCCTGCTTTGCCGCTCGCTGTCAGGCCCATTCAACTGGACACTTCGCCCTGCGCATCTCGTTTGCCAACAGAACGGCAAGAAATGCCTATGGCAGGCAGCAGGAGGGATCAGCATAAATTGCTCCCTGAAGTTTGCTTCTCAACAGGTTGCAGGGAGGAAATACACCAGATGCTCAATGAATGCCAAGTTACATCCCATTTATACAGCCAAGCATCTGCTTTATTGTGTTTTAATATTTCTTTAGGTGGAGCGTACTGGAAAAGGTCATTACTAACCTAAGCATCAAATTCCTGCCACGTGTCAACCAACATCAAGGCATCTTTCTGCTTGCACAAGTCTGTGATGGTGAATGCTAATTAAACACCTAACCCAACAGCAGCTCATCAATATACGGAGAGACAGCTGAGCCATACGATAATCCTCCTTTGTGGGATCTCGGACACAAACACAAGACCAGCCACAGCATATTTTGCCTTGGGGCATTCAGAACACAAGTTACTACAGACCGTGCCAAAGAGGCAACTCTGGTGCATCGGAATTTTAAGCCATTCCCTTTTTAAACGCCATCGCTTTATTTTTTTCTGCATGTCCGTCCACAGCACACGTTCATTTAAAGCAATACAAAGAAGTGTAATTCAAACTCAGCCAAAGTTACCGAGCTCCCTTCATTCTTACCGCAATGAAGACCTGCTTGTTTCTTTAACTGCCAGATTTCTTTTTTACGGAAGTTAGGATAGCCTCAATTTTTAAATAGGCAGAAAAGAGTACGGGCAAAAATAGCTTGAGAGGAAATTGTCCTAGGTAACCGTTTCCCAATCTTACGGCAACACATCACCGTAAGTCACTGGTACTGGTAGAGCTCCACTGAAGGATGGATGGGGATGCGATAGCAGTGGAAATCACGTCAAGCAGGCTTTGCAAGTAACAAATATATTATACCTATGACACATCTAGTTAAGTTAGAAGTTGGAAGTTTCACATACAAAAATGCTGCCACCTGGAACGGTTTTTGCTGTCGTACCAGCAGAGATCAAGGAGACGGAGAAGGAAAAAGACCATACGGAGTCCAGGGCCATGGCATTCTCACTTGGAAACCGAGGAAATTTGGCCTCGATGACTGGACTGTTCGACAGCTGAAGATTAGCTCTCCCACCAGGCTGAGAGAGTGGTGCCAATTTTAAAATTTGCATGTCCTGTAGATCATCCCAGTCCTTTCAACAGGCTGAGAGTTAAATATTTCCCGGTTAACCCTTCCCTACGCTCTCATTTGCGTCCGTCAGGACACTTAAAACCACACTACGTTGAACTAAAACCAACAGGCAAATCATAAAACACAGATGAAAAACCAGCTCAGGTGCCAGAAAATAAACAACTAAATCGGAATTCTGAAGTATTCGAGGAATCAAGCAGTCTATCAGTATACATCCCAAAATGTTAGCCGAGCAATCCAAAACGCTTCGCACGAGCAGCGTAACAACATCCAAAGCGTTTGCATTTGGCCTTGCAACCTGAAATTTGCCAATGGTCCCGCAGCAAGCAATCTGTGCAACCCCATTTAATGGGAAGCAGTGGGAATGCTGTCATTTGAGCTGGCACCTTTGGAAAGAGACCCCTGCTTCGCCAAAAGAATTCAACGGTAAAGAAGCACTGCCCCAAAAGTAATAATTAATTAAAAAAAAAAAAAACAACAACCTGAGCTTTGCATTGGAATTATACTAATTAATAAAAAAGGTAATTCTTCTTTTATACTAGGTTTTCATCCACAGGACACGACCAGTTTTTACATTTCCTGAATAAAATAAGAGAAAGGGAAGTGATAGCTCGGAGCTATACAGATAATATAGGGGAACAGAGGAAGCTCCCTATCAGTTACTACACCCTGTTGAGGGCCATAGCCTATGAACCAGCTAATTAGCTACCCAGTTGGTCCAAAGGGGTCAGGAAAAGAGATTACAGACACATTTTTGCCTTTTTCCTAGTGACACTCAATTCCCCGAGGGCAGAAGAGATGAGCAGCTGCTGTTACTCCACAAGTCTAAGTCATTATAGCGCTGCCCTAGAGCCAAGGCATGATTTATTACCAGCACTCACTGGTATAAGAGTCTAGATTTAATCCTAAACTGAAATTAAGAAGTGGTTGATCTCAGCCAGGTGTCAGACTGACAGCAGAACAGAGATAATCTAAAATACAATGCTATTTCAGAAGAATTTTATATAGTAGCTTCCTCCCCGAGCCTAATACTTATGGAGCTGTACGCGTGCACTGTATTTGCACGAGCATCTTGCTGCAGAAGCACGGAGACACGTCTTCACATGATTTTGTAGGGGGCTAGCCCATTCATACACACCCAATATTGAAGTCGCGCATACGCAGCCGCATATTTAAGCTACGGACACTAATTTCGGAAGAGCTCTGCACTCCTCAGTTACTTTTAAGCCTTCCAAAAAATCAACGAGCCTGCGCATCTAAACCAATGTCGATCTGCTAGAAACAGACAGCAAATCCCCCCAAAAGCCATTAGTTTTTAATCAAATCTCAAAACGAAGCGGGTAATAATTGAGGTGGGATATTAGAAGAGTCCTTCTTCCCATATAAACACACCCTCCAGCAATCAATCTTCCCTCATCACAAAGACGCAGCAAAGAAACTCAAATTATTCCCTCCTTTGTTCTAGCAAACCCCAGCAGAAGGAGAGAAATGGTCTTCCCCACCTTCCCATAGAGGTTAAAATCTGAGCAACACTCCCCCCGCCCCCGACATGATGTTCCTCCCATCTGTGCACATCTTTCATAGGAATAGCGGCCGTCCCTTGTTGGGAAGACGCCAGGAGCTCCGTGGCACGTCTGGGAGGATCAACTTCACCCTTGCTTTGTACCAGGAAGCTTTCTGAGGACGGCAGCGCGATCCAGGCCACAGACAGGAGCATCTGCCACATCTGAAGACTCTTCCTCGTGACTTTCTTATGACCTTTTCCCACTGCTCTTTACAGCCCCGTTCCCTCTTCTAAACTCTCCCCAACGTTAGCAACTCTTTACGTCTCTCTCCGGCTGTTTTTAGCGCTACACGCAGCGCGTTGGACATCAACCGCTGCGGGGACCCAGAGGAACAACAGAGATGCAGCCGAGGAGCACATTGCTCCCATTGCTTATTTTTCAGCAGTTGCCACCATGAAACAGTAACTTGGTTTAAGGGACCGTAGCCCAGCTGTCACCTGAGTTTCACACGTGACAGTCAACCAGATGCACCATGCTACGTGCCTAAGCTTCCAGGCGGGGCTGTTGGACTTGCAAGGAGAATTGTGCTTTTTTGGAGGGTCCTTTTGTTTTTTTAAAAATTCATTCCGGTAATGCAAGTCAATTGACTTACGGCAAACAGACTGCGGTGTTAAGAGACCGTTTGATTTTCTAATTCTAGAGCTTTTTGCAAAGGAGCTGCTTCCACAATTCTGTTGATTACTGTTATAAAATAGAAACATTTGATCTATTATAAACACTATACAGAAGACAGGTTTTTCTTTTGCACTTTTTTTTTTTTTTTAATGTGCTAAATGACTGATTCAGGGACCTCTCGTGAAGTGGCTGTCTGTCCCATCTTTTTGATTTATTGCTCTTATACGACAAGATTGAAATCTCTAAATGTTTTCATGACTCAAAAATTCTCATTAGGAGTTATCAACAGGAAACTTGAAAAGGTGGGTTATTTTGGTGCTCGGTATTTGGAAGACAGATCAGTGTTTAGCGATGACTGTTTTTTTTCCAATTCTCTTTGGGGAAACGTGTTTCTTTTATCACAGGTGGTGTATCTATATTAATTCATAACTGTTTGGAGAATCAGCATAATATTCCCTTCCCTCCATTATCTTTTCTTAATAACTTTTTTCTGCTTAGTGTTTTTTTTTTTTTTTCCTAGGCAGTAGTTTAATATTCTCTTTGGACAGTAAGAAATATTATCCCTGAATAACGATTGTGATTTGCTAACTTTGTCCCTTTATCCTTGACTCAATTATTATTCCTTCTGGATTTAACTCCTGGCACTTTCACTGAATATTTGTATAGTTTTGGGGAAAGTTTCACCGCTCTCTTATGGTTTCAAAGGCTACTGATGGGATGACCTCAGCTCTCCATCTTTTATCAAGCTGAGCTTTCTCTGGAGATGAAAAAGGGTTCAATGGAAGATGCAAACCTGGACTCAAATACTTGGATTTAGTTCTCTATCCTCCACATGACCTTGAGCAAGGTCTGCCGTCCCCCCCATTTGTTCTTATTTCTCCTGCAACTAAAAGCGGGAATACCACCAACTTGCTTTGCATCGTAAAGCACCGTGAGATCGACATCGTTTTATATAAATAAGTATACATGAGAATTTTAGCTATTAGGACCGTATTTCAGTAACTCAAGCTGTAGCGAGGGGAAAAGCTGCAGGACGTTCCAAAGTCTTAAGACCAGGGAGGAACATCACCTCTGAACTCCTACACAGCATAAGCCACCAAATTTCATCCAGTTACTCCTCCTCTGAGAGCCTTTGAAGTTACATTCCCAAGATCTAGGCTGGCATTTCTTTCTGAGGAAAAACTTTGACCAGGGTTTTGCTGTGTGGAACTGACTTTCGTACGTTACCTGGCACAGGATCTTTCCAGAATGAAGGTCTTTATATGTTTCTGTGATGGGAGTAATAAATGGGGCAGACTATCTACAGTGCAAGCTGGCAGATGTTCTAATACAGCAGTTAACAAGAAAACAGATTAGAGATTTACATAAAAAACCAGGTGGAGTAGCGAACAGAGGAAAGTTTGCGGGACTCAAAAGCTTCGTCGCTGCGCTTCCCATGAGCAGTCGGGCTGCCCATGCCCAACTCTCGCACAAAACAGGGTTCAACCAGACTATTCCAAAGACATTTCATTTCAGGTCTCGACAGAGAGCTGTACACACGCACACGTCTTCGTCCACTACCCCCGTCCCCACACTCCCTGTCCTTCTGCCATTTCTTGTCACTGCTAAGTCTCCCACGCAGCCAACAGTGGATTAAAGGGAAGCAAAAAGTCATGATTAAAGTCAGTAATGAATATCCCATTAACACCATCCACGACTTTGTAGTGCATTTCCTTGATACCCTTCCAAAGGTGTCCATTAGGAAAGAAACAGAGGGCATATAAAGCATACTGCCACGTCTGTCCCTTCTTTCTGAGGCTGATTTCTCAAATCGTAGCCTTGTGCCTGTAGCATCTCGGGAGCCAGGCAGTCGGTGGAACCAGGCTTGATGGACGGCAGGTCTGCATGCAAGCACACCAAATTTATCATCAGCCTTTTTACAGCACGCAAAAGTGATTATTTCTCACCCAAGTAGGGAAAAACCCAGGTAAAAGGTGGAAGACGCTGGCCCAGAAGCTCAAATACGCAATCACCATCAGGAGACACGCATTCAATTTCTGTTCCAAGGCAGAGATTTCTAGACTGATAAGCGGTAAGCTAATTGAAGACAGTTTGAAAATTGGATGACAACCTACCAGCTTTAAGCCTTGAAAAGATCTCTGCAGCTTGCCCACGATTTAACTAATCTACAAAATGGAATCAGTACCCCATTTTCAGCTAGTGCTTTGTCTAGGTTTTCTATTTAGACTCTGAAGATCTTTCAAGAAGGAATAGACTCCTTCCCTACGTACTGCAATGCAAATTTAAATTATCAGGTTTCACTTGCCTGCTGCCATGAACTTGGGAGCAGCGAAGCAACACCATGTGAAGTAGTTAAGGGCATATTTTGGTATGCATGAGCTGCACATCAGCAAGTGTTATCAGCCACAGCTTTGCATCTTTTTCCAATTCACTTCAAGTAACCCTAGCCTCCCACATCATGAATTTCTCTGGAGATTTAACCAGAGGTGTTTTTCACATCTTTTTTAAAAAAAAAAAAAAGTATCCGCGCTTTTTAAATTACCTTTCACCCCACGGTGACACCTTTCTGGATGGGGCAAAGAAAAAGGGACGAAATTATGTGCTCAGATACTAAAAGCAGAGCTTCTTAGGGAATGAAAGACCGATCATCTGAATACACCAACTTCGGTGTTTGGCTTCAATGACCTGCTACTATCCTGACAAAGTCCAAGTAAAGCCAGATTATGGCCACCGGCCAGGTATCGACAGATAGCTGAAGGCCAGTGGCTTTCTCATCAGCAGAATGTAAACGCTGGAAGTCTCACCGAATATCACTGCAAAGTAGACTCAAGGAGTTAATGCAGAAGCGAGGTGGGAGACGTTTCAAGGTCAGACTAAGAAAAAAGCCTTTAGAGAGAAGGTATGGGAATGTTTCCTGTCCCCTTGCTATACTGGATATGGAAACAGCAGCTGGGAATTAAGGGCAAGCGTAGGGTGCTGCCCCTGGGGAGGAATAACCCCCCGCACCAGGACAGGTTGGGGCTGACCTGCTGGAGAGCAGCTCTGTGGAAAGAGACCTGGGAGTCCTGGGGGACAAGGGGATGCCCATGAGCCAGCGATGGGCCCTGGTGGCCAAGAAGGCCAATGGCATCCTGGGGGCATCAAGAAGAGCGTGGCCAGCGGGTGGAGGGAGGTCATCCTCCCCCTCTGCTCTGCCCTGGGGAGGCCGCAGCTGGAGCACTGGGTCCAGTTCTGGGCTCCCCGGTTCCAGAAGGACGGGGAACTGCTGGAGAGGGGACAGCAAAGGGCCACCAAGACAATGAGGGGACTGGAACATCTCTCTGATGGAGAAAGGCTGAGGGATTTGGGGCTCTTCAGTCTGGAAAAAAGATGACCGAGGGGGGATCTCATCAATGCTGATAACTACTTCAAGGGGGGGTGTCAGGAGGACGGGGCCAGGCTCTTCTCAGTGGTGCCCAAGGACAGGACAAGGGGTAACGGGCACAAACTTGACCCGGGGAAGTTGCATCTCCACACGAGGAGGAACTTCTTTCCTGGGAGGGTGGCAGAGCCCTGGCACAGGCTGCCCAGAGAGATGGGGGAGTCTCTGTCTCTGGAGACATCCCAACCCCGCCTGGATGCGTTCCTGTGCCACCTGCTCTGGGTGACCCTGCTCTGGCAGGGGGTTGGACCGGGTGATCTCCAGGGGTCCCTTCCCACCCCTGCCACTCTGTGACTCTATGAAATCAGATCTGTATTGTCTACAGCAAAAAGCATAAAAGAAAAATCTAGTTTTTCCAGCATACGCTCCCTTATCCGAGACAAGATATGAGCTGAAGTGCATCCAGTCTGGCTGTCCAGTGGTGTCAGAGGCTGAAGTATGAGTATACGAGAAAATAGCTAGTAGCCAAAACATAACAGCTCAAAAAGTAGATGTCAGAATAGCTAAAGACAAGCTGTAAGACTAAACAGAAGCAATGGCATAGAAGATCTTTAAACATCTTCCTTGGACCGAGCGCAATGTAATTCCCTCAGGGGGGAAAAAATACTTCTATTTTCACCAACGCATTCTTAAGGGCACAAGTTCTCAAAGAGAGGGCGTAATGAAAAGGATAAAAGTTTAATACATTAAGTAAGTCAGCAAAGAACAGTCTGTGGCTGCTTACAATATTTATGATAAAGTCATCTCAGCAAGAATCATTCAGAGGAGAACTGACGGGGCACTGATCACCTCGCCAGAATAGAAGGGAATAAACAATAGCAGAATACTCTCATTAATCTCAGTGTATTTACTGTGGTCCTTAAATTCTCAGTTTTAGCAAAGACTAAGGAGAATATGCTACCTAACCTAATTACTCTAATTAACTCATGCTAATGGGCCTGATTAACCTTAAGGAAAAAGGTTAAAAATCTCTTCAAACCAAAGTGCGCAAGCTGTTTTTCTTACATTCTTCAGTGATATGGAAATGATAAGACGGTTAACTTCTAAGGGTTGGTGAAGGAGGGTATATTAAGTAAAAAGCTTGTGCGGGGAGAGTCCCTATGTTCCATAAAGAGGTCAAACAAAGAGAGCCAACGTTCGTTCCGTAACACCTCACAGTGAAACTCAGGTGTCTACAACAGCTGCTATCCTGAAACGGTTGTTCACGTGTGCGGTTCAGGGAACGGTTGTTCAGTTGCTAAGGGAATTCTGAACAGAACCAATCAACACAATTCCATCTCTAACTCAGCCCATACCTTCATCTGAGCGAGTCCGTTTGTGTGCACAAGCTAAGTCAACCAGATGGCTATTTTGGTAACATCGGCTGTGCGGGGGAAAAGGATGAAATACAGCAGTAGGTCAGGCCCGGTGTTCACTGAGCCAAGTATCCTGTGTTTGACATACCAGAAGTGGCAAGAAAGACTCCAGGAGGTTTTCTTGGTACACGACATAACCGAGTTTTCCCCCAAAGGAAAATAAACAGCAACGCAAAAGTAAACGGCATCGCCCAGAAGCAGCAACCATCCCTCCTGTCAGTAATGGAAGCTGAGCTTTGGGGAGACGCGAACGTAGGAGCCTTCGCACCCCCCGCAAGCAGTGAAATCAATATTAAGAAAATCTCTGCGGCCAAGAATATCCTTTACGGTTGTAGCACGGTTCACAGGATGAAAAAAAACAGCAAGAAATTAGAAAGATACGATTTATCTGCTGGAAGAGAAAATTAGTAGATAGGAGCTTTCAAATACCGTGGCTCCAATACTATCAACCCAGAACACCCGCAGCTGAAGAACAGAGTAAGCTAAACAAAATAAAGGTATTTTTGCCTGTCCAACTATTAAATAAGTACAGTTCTTGTAAAAACCCGATACGTGTATCAGCTGAAGCCTACACATTACTGCCACTTACATCACAAATTGAGTAGATGCTTATGAACATTTGTGTCTATCTGTGGAGCAACAGGATTGAGAGAGTATTTTATTTTTAAAGCTTCTTTAGTGTTATCTCTTGCCGTTTTAATTGCTTTTATTATTTATTAAAATCCCCAATTCTAAAGTCACATGACGATGTCAAAAGCCCCACATTTTCAAGCCTCCCAGCTATAAAGAATGAAAAGCGTAAAAATGTCTCCTGAAGGGCTGCACATTTATTTTTCATAATTTCTGGGGGACAGGGGAAAGGGAGGATGATTTATGATTTTTCAATGCTTAAGTTGTCACAGCTGCTTCACTCTCCTCTGTTATTTGGTAACAAAATAGAGTGATCCATTCTTAACGCATGAATAGAACAAGAATTTTCGTGTTCTACTGTGTAATACAAGGAGACAGCCTCGGAAAAGGAACCAAAAAACTTCTCCCAAACATTTGAGGTGTTCCGAGACCTGACTGTCAGTATTCTTTTGTCGCGTCAAGGGGCAGGACCAAGAGCCAGCCTGCGTATTTCGGGCACCAGGCTGTCACTGAGCACAACACTCCGCAACACAATTAAAAAAGAAAAAAAAAAGTGAAGCCATTCCAGTTTCCTCCAGCTGAGCTCCTGGCCTCTGGTGGCAAAGCGGATCTCCTCTGGAAAAATAACTCAGCTTCTCGTGTCACTTTGGTGAATTATATTCTCCCTGTATCTCCCTGTGCAACTGGCTAGCGATGGCAGCTCTCTTGCACATTCATTCCTTACTTTCACGCTGAAAACCGTAACGATTTTCTTTTCAGAGGAGAACATAACCATTAAACTCACCCGTAGTTCTGCATCTGTTGAGAGCGGGGCAGAAGGGGTATCACGGGGGAGGTTTGGTGTATAAGAAGCAAAGCTGCGACTTTTCTCATGCCGAGTCAGCCAGAAGCTCAGTAAAAGCAGAGATGCCCGTTTAGCGGGGCTTCCCGACCATACCTTTCTTAGCTGGGCACAAAGCACTATTTGGGCTGAAGTCACAACATACAAGCCACAGCGACATCGTCCCTACAGCTTTTCATTAAATCTGCTTCATTAAACCTGCTTCCTCACTCTAATACTGTCTATTGTCTCTGGCAGCAATAAAGTCAAGTCTGAGTAATGAAAAAAGGGAAAATCCCCACGAAGAGGGCAAACCTGTTGCAGTCCGTCCCTTTGCAATATCAGCCAAACGCACCTAAAGAACAGCACGGGCCACAGAAGATGGCAGGGACTTTCCAGTTGCTATTGTAAGGTCAATGGGGTAGTGCCCTTAGGATTTCCTGCTGAAAAGTCCACGCCAATGTAAAACTGAAGCAGCAATCGGAAAAGGAATTACCCAGACATGGTCCCTGCAGAGCTGGCGTGTGAGCTCTGGGCAGGAGAGCAGCAGGAGGAACAGACATCTCCGGTTCCAGTTGACCCAGACCACGCATGGCTTTCGGCTGTCCCCGTGAACGGTTACGCACTGCATTCACAACTCCTGCTCCAGCAAAGCACTTAATCATCTATTTCTAAACCAGTGGGACCCACAGTAGTTGCAAGCGCGTGACACCATTTTGCTAAACTGGTTTGTGTTCTCAGGAACACACAACCTGTGGGAGAGGCTCATGGGCACATTTCAGTTAACCTTTTTTAAAATAAAATTAACAGCATAGGCAGCTCCTTGCGAAGTCCAATGAAGATGGAAAACCAGGCTACTTCCAGGTCAAAAAGACACTTCTAGCTATACAAGACCACTTCCACCAAAAGGTACCACACGGTTGCTTTTTGAGCAGCTTCCTGTACCCTTTTCAAAAGTATCTGATGTTTGTTGCCATCAGAAATAGGATGCAAGACTACGGTCCATCAACGTTCGGGTCTGACTGCCATAGCAACCTGGCTGGTCCCGACTGCGGAAATTCAGGCACAGCACAGCTCCAAAGGAAGGCTGAAAGAACAGTTCCCAATGCAATTTTCACATAGTCTGCAGTACTGGCAATCCGCACGGATGTCTTTTGGATCTGTAAGCAGAGAAAATTTGATCTGGGAGTCTTGGAGAGAAGCAAGCAAAATTTATGGCGTTCCCCAGGTCATTTATTTTTCATAGCATCATTTTTCTGACCATAACTACATTTTAAATGGCAACAGCGGAGAGCCAGTGAGGTTTCTAAATTAAAATGAAAAAGCCCCATGGTTTCTTTCTCCTTCACTGAATAAACATACTTAAAAGTAGAAGAACTGAGCTAGAAATCACTAGTAACAAAGAATTTTCTTCACAGTTTATCTGTGGTAGCCTCCCGACAATGTGATACCATCTGTACTTTTCCGATTTCAGAAAGCAGCAGTGAGTAATAGCATTTGATTGTCTGTAGGAGTTGGGAGGAGGAGGAGGAGGACTGAACACTATTCCACCACGAAATTCGTTGTTTTATAAAAATCAAGGAGCCTCATTCTGTTCCTACTTGCACACCAGTATAAACTGACCCCCCAGTATAAGCTCTACCGTGAATCGAGCTGCTGTGGATACACAAGAGCTGAGTAGCCACCCTGTTTGGCTCTGCTGTAAGAGTTGATCTAAATTTTCATTGAGAACAGAGAGACCCTTTTCCCCTACCCTGGGTCAGGCCTTCCTGACTCAAGTCTTGTAGATCCTCAAAAACTCATCATCCCATGCATCACGAGAAAATCCTCATCGTAGATTTGCTAGTAATACCTTTTCAAAAACCTTGAAAGTAAAACATCTCTTCTATTTATTCCATTTCCTTCCACCAGCTACAAGGCTTTCTAGCTCCTCAGCCCTCCCCTTATGCATTCAGCTAACACCACGTTCATTAATACCAGCTTTTTGTTCCAGAACCTTATCTTCAGCGATAACTATCTAGCCCTAGAATTCTTTCTCAATCAGCTAATAAACCATTCCTATTCCCTGTCGCCTCTTGCCTTTTGTCACTAAGCAGCATCAATCCCCAGGAGAGAACCAGGAGCAGAGCCTGGGCAGAAAAGCAAGACAAAGCGATGTAGCGATGCATCCCATTCTTTTGGGAGCACGCCACATGCCGACTAAAACACCTGCACACTACTCAAAGCTGAGCAAAAGGATCAAAAAAGAGCTGGAAACAGATGGTCTTTGCAACAAGCGTTTGGGTAAGACACGCACCCCTTGCAGAAGGGAAGCGCTTCCACTTTACAGGCAGAGAAGAGGCTCCGTCCTACCCACGGTAAACCGCAATCGGTGACCGACCAGTGACTGAGAGAGGGGAGATTGAGATTGGATATCAGGAAGAAATTGTTTGCTGGGAGGGTGGTGAGCCCCTGGCCCAGGTTGCCCAGAGAAGCTGTGGCTGCCCCATCCCTGGAGGGGTTCAAGGCCAGGTTGGACGGGGCTTGGAGCAACCTGGGCTGGTGGGAGGTGTCCTGGCCCAGGGCAGGGAGTGGCACTGGGTGGGCTTTAAGGTCCCTTCCAACCCAAACCGTTCTGTGATTTATGACTGACTCAGCCAGAGCCTCCCAGCCTGCCTGGCTGACTTTTCATAGAATCACGGAATGTGCTGGGTTGGAAGGGACCTCTAAGGGCCATCTAGTCCAACCCCCCTGCAGTGAGCAGCGACATCTTCAACTAGATCACGTTGCTCAGAGCCTCATCCAGCCTGGCCTTGAATGTCTCCAGGGGTGGGGCCTCCACCACCTCTCTGGGCAACCTGGGCCAGGGTCTCACCACCCTCAGTGGAAAGAACTTCTTCCCAATGGCTCATCTAAACCTGCCCTGCTCTAGTTTAAACCATTGCCCCTCGCCCTATGGCTCCATGCCCTTGCAAACAGCCCCTCCCCAGCTTTCTTGTAGGCCCCCTTCAGGTACTGGAAGGCTGACTTTTAGTCACCTATCTTACAGCGTGTTTAGGGGACGTAGAAATAGCTAGCTGGGCAGGATGCAAAGAATTCACCTAAAAGAGCAAAATTCACCGAGCGGAACCGGAGAGTCAGCTGCCACCTCTCCTTTGCCTTTAAGCAAGGAAGCAATCAAAGAGAGCTAACTGGACTTTAAATGGTCAATGCGGAAATCAAGCACTGCAGCTGATTTAGAAGAGTGTTCACTTACCTACCTAAACCCAGAGTCATTTAACCTTCCCATATAAATCAAGAAGTTAAAGAGAAAGAGGTAGAGGCAAAGCAGCTGCTGTAAATCAAGTGCCTGAGTGAGGGAACCCAGGCGGAGCATGGAGCTCCTCAGCCACACAAAACCACTGTGGATGTAGGCGCTCTCTGGAGAGTTATGATCCCAGATCGCTATGTTGAGTAATAGCTTGTGTTTATACATTGCCTTTCATTCGGTAAAAACAGAAAGTGCTTTCCTGATTATATATAGACAGAGGTCAGTCATCTCCAAATAAAGCCAGCCACTGACGCAGCAGAACATGGCAGCGGCTCCCTGCAAAGCGAGCCAACAGCTTCTGAAGAGGGAAAGCAAAGAATAAATCCTCAGAAAAACACATCCCTTCATGTTTTGGAGATGCAGAGTAACACCAGCTTGGCAAACATTTAGCTAAGACAGTAAGATCACTACTGCTAAGAAGCAGCCAAGGTAGTTCAAGGGACACAGCAAGGGTCAGGGAGGAACGTGGTTTTATATCCCTCATTTTCAGGGTCCCCACTGCAGCTTCATACACTATCAGGCAGCTGCCCGCATTTTCTGGGTCAAGAAAACCAAGCCAAACTCCAAACAAAAAGAATCTGTAGAATGGTTCAGGTTGGAAGGGACTTTAAAGATCACCCAGTGCCACCCCCTGCCCTGGGCCAGGACACCTCCCACCAGCCCAGGTTGCTCCAAGCCCCGGCCAACCTGGCCTTGAACCCCTCCAGGGATGGGGCAGCCACAGCTTCTCTGGGCAACCTGGGCCAGGGGCTCACCCCCCTCACAGCAAACAATTTCTTCCCCAGATCTCCTCTCAATCTCCCCTCTTGCAGTGGAAAACCCTTCCCCCTCCTCCCATGGCTCCCCTCCCTGCTCCAGAGTCCCTCCCCAGCTTTCCTGGAGCCCCTTTAGGGCCTGGAAGGGGCTGGAAGGTCTCCCCGGAGCCTTCTCTTCTCCAGGCTGAACCCCCCCAGCTCCCTCAGCCTGCCCTCACAGGAGAGGGCCTCCAGCCCTCGGATCATCTTTGTAGGATAACAGATCCATTTGTAGGATAATAGATCCATTTGATCTAAGTCACTTAAACTTCTCCCGAAAATTTAAGAGTCAAACCCAGGAGCAGATCCCTTTTAGCTTCAAGATGTTAGCCCTGGAAGGAGGCAGATGGAAGGCACCAGGGTTAGATCGTGAGGAACAGTCCATATTTCAAAGGTACAGAAGGGCCTAAAAGAGGAGGGACCACAGGAGCTACTGCTTCATCAAGCAGTACAGCTTGCTTCCCTTCTGTCACTGCCACTTGTCATACTTCTATGATGCATGCTTTTCTTCCCTAAAACCAATTTCTACAGTAAAAAACCCAAAACCTAAAGGAGTACCAAGAAAAAAAAAAAAGTGATTGTTACAAGGTTGACTGGCTCCTGGTACGGTCTGTGGCAGGAGTCATATATTTTGCTTAATTAAGATAAGGCTGTTGCTTCTTTGCAGATTTCACTAATACAGAATTTATTGATGCAGCATTACACAGCATTTTAAAGTGATAAAATGCAGCTGACGCAGAAGCCAAAGGCACCCTGAACTGCAAACCGGAGAACACACTAATAGAGACAGATCTCCGTGCTTCGGCCAAGCATGAGCGCTTTCCACCAAATCCAATATCTGGTCCCGATTCAAGGAAGGCAAGCACTTCGAGTACTGATCGAAAATTCATTCCTGCCAGTTTTAACTTATGCACGAGTGTTTGCACTTAAGTCCAGGTGTTCATCCAGATTCCTACACGCCTTTCCAAGGCGTTCAACATGCCACCAATTCAACCAGGGAGACCCACAAGCACCAAGCGGTGACACTTCTGAAACCCAAATACCTGTCTGATGATCTAGACCTCCTCATTTATTGAAGACTACACCTTCTAAAGACTTGATTTCTTGCATCTGCACATAAAAACAGCTATGTTCCTTGCAGTCTCATCTCCAGGGCTGCACGCAGAAGGGTGTTTGCCTTCGGTTCAGGTTTCAAGCACCACATTAGGAGGGCAATGAGCCTTTAGAACTTACGGCGACAGCCGGTAGCGGTGGTGAGATATGAGTCTTCAGGTGGCTTCAGAATTGTGCCTGGTATTAACGAGTCATGAAGAGGTTTTGCTCCAAAGAACTTCAAATACAAAGCGCAGTTCCACAAATCTTTCTCAAATTAGTGAAAAGGGTAACAATTTTCAGGCTAAAAGAACCTCTCAAACAAAATCATAAGTTTCCTGAGCAATGGTTAATAATGGAAATCATTTACCATTTCTATTACAGAAAGGCAGTGATTGCTCTATAATGACCACCTGAATTAGAATCGTGTGCATTCGGAGCTTTGCAGCAGCTCCCATTGGCATTCAGACATCAAGGCAAGCGCTTATTTCTCGATTCAGCTACCCGGTAACCCAGGAGCGAGCAGGAGCAGACGCGAACGCGCTCGTTAATAGAATTATTAGAAGACGCCACACTTCTAAACACGCTCGTCAATGTTTGATACGCTGCATCGCATCACGCTACTGAAATCGCGTCGCTTTGCCTTGTGCCCAGTGAAAACCTGACATGTTGCGATACAAGAGACAGTTTAACGGAACAACATGCTAGCTCATGTTTAATCCAGTCTCGGTTTGCTATGGATGCTGATTATCTCTGAGATTTAGGAAAACAACTGTGATAAATTACTCGACAAACAAGATTAAAATCCCTGAAGTTCTTTATTGTTTCCACTAGCTTCCAGGCAGTAAAAGTGCTATGTCACATTAATCAAAATTCCTTTTTATTCTCTTAGACTTCGGATGTCAAGTATACCTTGTTCCAATTATTTGAAAATAAGAACGTTATACGCACATTGCACAATCCCTCAAACCATTCTCAAGGGAAAGACGTTTCTTTCAAAGTTGACGAACTTTCCTGAACCCCAAGTATCTGCTCCTCATGTCTACAGCATTAAAGACAAGCAGCAGGTCTGCGACCGTGCACAAATAAAAGCTTAAAATAACCCCCAACAGCTCCTCTCAACTCTGCAAAGAAAAAAAAAGAATAAAACCCAAGCCTGTTCCTGCTGCCTAATTGTTTTAAACTGAGCATTCAGAGCAGTATTTTAACGGTCGTCTGATGGCTAAAGTATTGGCCCAACACAAATCCCTGTTCTGATCCATGCTGTGTGCTATCGCTTCAAAATAGGTACTTGAATCAAAACGCGAAACGCGCCACAAAACAAGAAGTGTCAGACTTTTTGGCCCAGTTTAGATAAATGCCCTGAAATGCCTATGCTTCCAGCAGCGTTTTTATCTAAACAGACCTCCCGTTCCTGCCAACTGGACAGGAAAGCTTTATCAGCACAGGTTTTTTTTTTCCAAATCTTCTGCCAGCATCCTCCCTGGTTTGGAACGTGCTGCAAACACCGCAGAAACGCTGCTGCCCACTGTATTGTATTGCCTTAGCGCTGCTCCAGGTGGGACACGGGCAAAAGTCACGGCAGCGAGATGATGATGATTCCAGTAACAGCCCCAACTCCGAGTTATTACTCCAATTATTTACTGATTCGAAGAGCAAGACGCTATTCAAAGATTTTTAGGCAAATTGTTAAGTTTTGAAAAAGAGACTAATGCTATGCTGTTGACATAGGATAAAAAAAAAAATAGGGCATTCATTAGCCTTGTAAATAAACTAATAGCTCAGGGAATTTGGGGAATAAGTGAGAAATCAGCAAAGGATTCAAACTCTCATCCCATTCTGAATAAATTCACAACCCTCTATTCAAAAATACGTACGGTTTTCCACGCAAAATATATCTAACAACAAAACGGACAGATGAAGATAATTGAAGATAAATCAACTGCTTAAGATGCCAAGTCTCAACATACATGTATATGCATACACCTTGGATAAAAATATACCGTAAATATATACTTATAGTTAACGTAATACATGGGCGGAATTTGTCAGATCCCACCGGCAGATCGAAGCCAGATTCCTGGGCCCCAAGCGATGTAAAGACATGCACAGATAAACCAGAAATGTGTTCCCAGCGTGTCCTCTTCTGAAACAAGGAGCCAGCCCAAAAAACCCACAAGCCATTTAGACTACATGAAGATCTTTGACGATCAGCGGGTCTCAGGAGCAGTTTTACCACTTTAAGCAAACTTCTCTTGAAAACAAGTTTTCAGAATTTTAACGCTACCATACATATACCTCAATTTTAATCGTGATTTCGATCAAACCCAGAAACCCAACCAACTAAAAAGCTATTCTTTATGATTGGGTCCTCAGCCACACGTACAAATTTAAATGGAAATCAAATCAGTCATCTCTGCCAGGAGCGAACATCAGTCATTAGGAGCAAAAGTTAAGCAGCACAATCAAGGCATTCTTTTTCACCTGACGCTGTGGAACCAGTCCATCGCAATCTAAACAAAGGAACATCTATCATGCCATCAGACAAGCTAACGCCGAGAGATGCAAGTCATAGGATGAGATCAAGAGATGCTGTCGCAAAACGCAACTTATGATTAAAAACTGTCTAAAAATGATTCTGAGTTTGAGACGCACACACACACGAGTCGTACATTTTCCGTAGCTAAGCCCATGCTCTTCCTGTGGGATTCCTCTGCAGGTCCAGAAGGCCAAGTGCCAGGTACCATTACTGACCAGTGCTCATCCTAAAGGCTCCCGCAGCCCCCACAAGCTCACCCTTCTCGGGGCTGCAGGACAGGAGAACCGGGGCTCCTCCTGTTAGTCGGGTTGTTTTACAGCCTTTGATCAAAGCACCTCTCTCTTACGGACATTGCCGCACTCTCAGGAAGCCCAAATATCATAATGTAATTGGAATATGATGTGTGCAGTTAACGCAGCTTTTTTTTTTTTTCTTAATATCAGAAAAGATAAAATAAACTCTTTTAGATTTTGTATAGGAGAGTTCTCCTTGCTCCTTTACTCTTTTGTCAGCAATTCAATAATCCGTTTTTCCTGTAGGTTCTGGCAGCGTCTTGGCGCTGCTCTGAACAGCAGTGCTATGTCACGCCACAGCTTTTCCCTGCTTCTAAAAGCTTTCTGGAGCGTACCTGGAATGAATTCACTACGTACCTGCAGCATATTCGTCCTTCTACAGCAGCTAGCATAACAGAGACCTATTCTTTGTGGCTGCAATAAAGGCGATTAACAACAGTTTGGAGAAGTAGCATTTACTGAACCACCAACGTGCCCTGGGAAGTCCCCTGGAGGTCTCCCATCCAATTTCCAAACGCTCCTTCCTATGACCCAGCTCGGCAGCATAAACCAATATTGCTGGAGGCCACCAGCACTACGCTCAGACCCGGGGGAAGGTGGTGGTGTGGCCAAAATTTTCACTTTATTTAAAAGAACTAGGCTTGGCATGAATTTGAGAGCAAACACATTTTTTTAAAAAAGAAAAAAAAAAAAGGTAGAAAAGATTTATACAAATCCCAGAGACAAATGTTTTCATTTTCAATAATTTAAACTGTGTTTTTAACCTCATTTTGGGTATCAAATTCTTGTTTGATAGATTAACAATATCAGTCATTGTACAGAAATACATCTGAAATGCCACAGCAGGGTATAAAGCACCACAAAATGATCTCCTCCAGTGGGAGAATACAGACATTGCTCTAAATGCTTTACACGTGACTTCACATAATGTCCAGGTTCAGAAGGGGAAGAAGAAAACCTGTACTGAAGCACTGGACTGGCCGCCGCAGTCTGCTTGGAAGGCTTCGGATGGCTGGTAACGGCTCCAGAGGGAAAGGCTTTGGATGGCTGGTTGAGCTCCAGAGAGAAAAACAATCCCCATATCCTCCATTAGAAAAGGAGGCAACGATATTCAAGGATGGACAACAGGGAAACACTCGCTCAACCCCTCAGACCAGCCTAATGTGAACTTTGGTGGGTGAACTTGGGTAAGAAATTTCCTTCTACCCCACCGGAGTTGCTTGCACGGCGCGCACACTCCATCCCAGCCGGCTTTCCCACACCAACCAGGCCGCGAGGCCAGCTTTACAGCCAACAATGAAATACGTGTGCGCGTCTACACACCGCATCAACGATAACGGATACCTTCGCAGCTCATCAGTCTCCTTTAATGAGATCTTATCCTGGATTTACACCAGGGAACCGTAAGCCTGGGCTGCCCCTTGCCCCAGGGGGATCTTTCCCTGGAAGCAGCTGCCCTGCCATTAATAACGTTTCCAAACCGTGCCCTTCCCAATGCTTTATGTGCTGCTTTACATCAGTTGGTTGGGCCCCCGAATGGGAAAGGAAAAAAAGAATAGCGGAGATGATTATGTGTCATCTCATGTCCTTCCCCCATCCCCTTTACCCCAGGTTTTCTGAGGATTATTCTAAAGCACACAGTGCGTCTCCAATTACTGCATCAAAGCTGCATAACAAACGATGGGGAAGCGCTTACAGCGTTCCAGAAAAACAGGATCCAGTTTAAGAGGAAAACAAGAAAACAGGATCCAGTTTAAGAGGAAAACAAGAAAACAGGATCCAGTTTAAGAGGAGAGGGGGGGAAAGGAGCAGACTGCACAGGCCTACAGATTGCTGCACACGGTCTTGAGGGATGTAACACAGCGCAGGCTTGTTTGAAGGTGTTACTATCCTGGTTTGTGTGAGAATTCCCCAGGCTCCATCCACACACATTTGCAGAGGATTCTGGCTTCTCTGTCAGAATTTATTTTTACCCAGAGAATTGGGCTTGCTGCACTCCTAATGGGCTGGATCCTCGGCAGATGGAAACCGGTATCGCTCCACTGACGTCAATAGCCGCAGCTTGCAAGGAATCACTGAGACAAGGGTTTATCCTGAACTAATCTCCTCCCCATCCTCTTCCTATTTACTCGCTCCGGAGGACACAGCTCCCGCCTGCCGCGTGCCACAAAACCCCCCCAGGCAGCACCCAGCCACCCTGCCTCTTGTGCACCTGGAAGGGGAAGGTGAGAGCCTTCCAGGCGAGAAACGGGGACCTGCAAACCTGGCGTGTCCCGTGCTAAGGCGAGAGTGGGGTGGGAACCCAAGCAGACGCGTCTGCAAGGGGCTGCCCACATCACACAGCTGTAAAAACACCCCTGCAGCCACCTAAGGGTCTCTAGAACATCACAAAAAGATGTAAATGCCATCTGAATTAGCTGCATTTACAGCCACTACTGACATTTTCAGGGCGCTGCCTACCTCACAGGTACCCCAGGCCCCTGGCAGCCAAGATCTCAGCCCAAACCTTCAAAGCAGCCAGAATATCGGGTCGTCTACAGCCAAAAGACTGCTCCAGTCTCTAACCCTAGAGGTCCCCAAGTGGGTTTCTTCAGATAAACTACAAGCACGCACGGAAATACTGCCGGTGAGCTCTTCAGCTGGGTGCAGAATTGCTCCTTTCGGAGATTATGGCACGAGCCAGGCCGCAGAATCACGTGTCACTCAGTGCCGATCTGGGACCCAGCCAGGCTGGGTGACTTCAGGCTCATCAATTCCGAGTGACTGCTGAGTGATACCCCAACAATACATCTTCTCCATCTCTGTGAATGACCACAATTCTGTTATGTGAATCCATTTCCATGGAATTAAGAATATTTAATAGCCTGGACAACTCGTGTTAACCGGCATGAAAATAAATCGGTTTTATTCTGGAGCAAAAAGCCCTACGTACAAAAGCTTGTGGTATTAACAATATATGTTTAACTACCCTAGCACAGCTACCACGGTGTCACTTCAAGAGTGAGTAATGGGGAGGGAAGAATTTTAAACGATTCCCAACAAGACCCTGACCCTCTTCTTTCCAGCCATTAGCAAGTTTCTGAAGCCTTCAGAGCAGTTTCATTTGTTCTCAATCACCAGGGGTTTTAACTGTGGAATTTAAATGATTCTCCCCCAGACAGACATAATTTTAAGAGCCATTCAAGTGACATCCCTCTGAGCTACAGCACTTTGAGAAGACACTCCACTAGCATCCAGAGCACTGTCTGGTCCACTGGAGCACAGCAGACAAATACGACTTATCAGGAGCGGTACATGATCTAGGGGGTAGAGCCAAGGAGCCGCTAGCAAAGGCCAGTACATGCAAAAAAATCCCTGGCGAATTTGGCACCCGAGTTTGCGGCTAGAAATTTCAGTGGAAACAGGCCGATTTTCAGAGACACCGAGTACCTGCGGCCCCTAAGGACTCCACGGAAACACAAAGACCTTCGGCCCTTCTGGAAGATCCGTGAGATTAGGGTCTGCCTAAAGGAGAGATTGGAGCATCCATACCGAGATGAAAATGCTTATAGATCAGTCACCAACTCTTTTGGCTCAAGCGTTCCCATCCAAGCCAGAATTTCATTTACAGAGACCGAGATAACCTTTCATAAAGCCTTGTGTATGCAAGCCAGTGAAAACCCGCTAATAAAAACCAGAAGATGAATAAAGTTTGCAGAGTCTGAAGCGTGCAAAGCTTACAGTAAGCACGTGAGTTCGCCGCCTTTATCAGGTTGCAGAATCTGTTACAGACTTCTAGCAAAAAGAATAGAAAGGATCTTTAAAGCGCTGACACCGCGGTATGCAGATGTCTTCTATTTGAGAGACCTGTCTGTTTTTAGAATGTTTGATCTGAGCCATAGAAGCAAATTACTGCAGATGTTGAAGCTGTCAAAAACCAAAACAGAAACCCAACAAACAAGCCGATAAGTAATCGCACGCGTGTTCAGATGAAGCCTGAAGGCTTGTACCACCCCCATCTCCACACGCGTGTTGTTCAAGATCACCATAACCTGAGAGGAACGAATATTCCACTTCAGGAGGCTGAAACTATCGTGTAGCGGCTTCGACATCACGGTTCCAAGCAGACATCAGAGCGGCACACGCTCACCTTGCTCTCAACTTGGCAACTGGCGTCTTGCGCTGTGTTTTACATGGGGAACGCAATTTAAACATCCGCAATGAATACATCAAGGAAGCTCACCGTCTCCGTCGTGTCAGTCTAATTTACTCCCTAACCTTTTTCTGCTCCTGTTCCTCTCCGCAACACAAAGGAAAGCCACGTGAGCAGGCCGGGCCTTTTAAAACTGGCCAAGTACTTTAATCTGACATTCAGCCCTTGCGCCAAACAAGGTCCAAGTTTAGTCCAAGACTTTAAGCTGAAGGAAAAATGCCACCGGCTCCCTTGTAAATTTTTCTCACTGTACGTGCTGAGAAAAAGAGGTTTCTGTGAGAACTTTTCTACAAGAGGAAGTTAAAGAGTTATTCAGAGTCCAGATAACAGCATCGCATTCTGATCTGCGCGCAGTAGGTAAGTTACTTTTGCTACGACGGAGTACAAGTCCAATACATACATAATTCTCCGACAAAAGTAAATCAGCTGCTTTGAAGAGAGTGCGGCACGCCAGCTCCAGATGTTAGGAAAGAGCATATGCAGTCAGAGTTACACGGGAGGCCAGTAAATCTCTCAATGCTGATAAAGACCTGGAGGTGTTTACCAAACGCCAGATCTCTGCGATACGCACAAGAAATAGCGTGAGCGGGGAAAGGCCAGAAAAGCCGGGAAGGTAGAAGCAGCGTTGCTTCTCCTTCTGCAGATTTTTCTGTTCGGAACAGCTGCACCATCACAACACCACGTTGCAAGCCCCCTTGGAGAATTCAAACCTGACCAAAGTGTTTTCTGTATAAAAATTCAATAACAGTGTCAAACTGTTTTGCATGAACAAAGCATCATCTTTTATAGATGCTGTGGTACTTGGCTATGGACGTGAACTCCATGTACAACAGCTCTTTCTTGCTGCAGTCTTTAATCTTATTAGACTTGACTGCAGATACTTATTTGGCCCTTGTCATTATGCATAATATTATATACTGCTTTCTCATTAGAGAGGGGGGGAAAAAAAATAAATGTCCTCTGTTCCCAAAGTGGACTGACTGGCTGTTAAAATTTGGCATGCCTTGCTTGCACTGCCAACTTGAACGACTCGTATATCTCTCTCTCCTCTGCCGGGAGACCTACTCAACATCACCCCCTTTCCCTCCTATCCAAGGGACTCACCAGTGAATACTGTGAAGAAACCACATAGGAGATCTTCCAAAAATAAAATAAGCTATTTTATTAAATAGCAGCCGACTACCACCTCCCCAATACATTCTTTCATACTACTTGTCTATCAGTTTATAAAGTGGACTCGCTTCAAGCAGGTGCATACCGGGTGTGTGTAAGTGACCGCGACAGAGAGAGGCTGGGATTTATGAAAAGGCAAGAGAGCTGTTAAGAGGCCAGCCCTACTGAAAACACTTCATCTCGCTCCTTTATGCCGTGAACTGAAAATAGGGAGAGGACTGGTAGGGACAGAACAAGCATTACTAACCTGCCAGGAGATAAATCTGTTCTTCAGGCAGAACATTGGATGCAGCTCTGCGGAGATGGACAACAACAAGATTTAGCAATTGGGAAGAAAGAGAATGAGTTTTGTCTCCGTAGGAGTTCACCATGTAGATACTTATCTTTTGGGGGTTGTTTTTTGGGTCTTAGCTAAACGCAGCTTTTGATACGTGAACAAGAAAAGGCTCCAAGTTCCTGTCTGATTTAGCTGATCCCACGGGGAGAGCCCCTTTCTGTAAAGCAAACCTCTCCACCCCTTGCACACCGTGGTGCCGACACAAGGAAGAAATGGGAAGGACGCAGCCTTTTCCTCATCCGAGCCTGTACGGTGTCCACGTGGGACCACAGCAGTAACCTGCTTAGTGCTTGCATTCATTACCGTCACTGGAAGCTACAGGAATTATTAGGTAAATACCTGCTTGCTAAGCTAAACGGATCATCTGTGCAATTAGTCAAACCCAACACTTATTTCAGGGGAAGAAGGATCAGTCCAGAGCCTCATCTATTTGCAGCTTCAATGGTGACAGCTAAGCTATGGTAGTTGAAACAATGGATGTTTCACAAGGCAATATTCTGGATTTTAATATTTTGGCCATATTAATCCATCCACTTGCTAATTTTCAGAACTTGGTAGGTTGCAATGGATCTTCATCAGCTATTACAAAATGCATTTAATCACATTAGCAGTGAAGAGATGTTTGCAGCGTAACACTCCCAGTGCAATTTTCCCTCCTTATCATCATTCTCTGAGCGGTGTTTCATAGCAAGAAGATATGCAGTATAAAAACTCCCTGAATATGAAATTTTCTGAGTAATTCTGTCACAAGTCTCCCAGGACATCCTAGTCAAGGATGAACAATTCAGTAAAAGCCCTACAGAACAGGAGAGAAATTAATCATGCATTTTTAAGTGTTTTGAACCTCCTTGTAGGATTTAATGAAGAATTCTGTTGAGTTTTTAAAGGTATAGGGAAAAAAGTCTCACCTAGTCTATAAATCAAGTTCTTGGTATAAATTAAGTTGATTAACATGAGAGATCTCGTCCTATCTAAAGGCAATTCCAAGGCAACCCTTGATTTCTTATTGGACTTTGTGATTTTTTTTTTTTTTTTTTTTATTGCCTACATGATGGCATCCATTTCCGCAGAAGTCAACAGCAAAGGCGTCGTTAACTCCGGACCAAATCACTTCCAAATACTCGTTCAATTTTTAATATTCCTAGAGTGGAAGTTATCCACTGGCTACTACATAAGCTGCAAATTTTTAGCATCATTAAAAAATAAATGGTATTCCTGCATAAAGCAGCGAGTAGCTTGCTTCCGAAATAAACCCTTTCATTTTCTTTCAGTTAACAGGCAAAATTGAGAACAGGTATCAAGTGTGTCGTACCTTCCCTGGTAAGTGCAGCAGGTCCAGACTGTTAAGAACTTTATGAAGTGGCTGAGAAACAGCCTTTACCCTTTGATGAATGTGATTTGCTTTAAAATATCCTGGGCACTAGCACACGACACTTAGTCAACTACAGCAAATACCACTGCATTTGAGGATAAGAGCTCAGCCAAAGTCACCCAAGAAGTGGGCATTTATAGGGCTAACAAAACCACCCGGAATCATTGCATACAAACCCCCCACCCCCAAACAACCTAGCAAGGCTTTCAGAAATCATAAACCCCCTCGTCACTTCAAGGAACAAGCCAGTCCTGTGGACAATGGGACAACCATGAGCCAGCGATGGGCCCTGGTGGCCAAGAAGGCCAAGGGCATCCTGGGGGGCATCAAGAAGAGCGTGGCCAGCGGGTGGAGGGAGGTCATCCTCCCCCTCTGCTCTGCCCTGGGGAGGCCGCAGCTGGAGCACTGGGTCCAGTTCTGGGCTCCCCGGTTCCGGAAGGACAGGGAACTGCTGGAGAGGGGACAGCAAAGGGCTATCAAGATGCTGAGGGGACTGGAACATCTCTCGGATGGAGAAAGGCTGAGGGATTTGGGGCTCTTCAGTCTGGAAAAAAGACGACTGAGGGGGGATCTTATAAATGCTGATAAATACTTCAAGGGGGGTGTCAGGAGGACGGGGCCAGGCTCTTCTCAGTGGTGCCCAGGGACAGGACAAGGGGTAACGGGCACAAACTTGACCCTGGGAAGTTGCATCTCCACACGAGGAGGAACTTCTTTCCTGGGAGGGTGGCAGAGCCCTGGCACAGGCTGCCCAGAGAGGTGGGGGAGTCTCCGTCTCTGGAGACATCCCCACCCTGCCTGGACGCGCTCCTGTGCCACCTGCTCTGGGTGACCCTGCTCTGGCCGGGGGTTGGACTGGGTGATCTCCAGGGGTCCCTTCCAACCCCTGCCACTCTGGGATTGTGATTCTGTAATTGATGCCAGGAGGAAATCTTTTGAGGGCACATTACGGCTGCATGGCAGAGGGTATTTTTGCAGGCACCGATTGCTGTCAAAAAGAGGATATTGAAACAGGTCTGACTCCGGGCAGCGCTACGTATAGTCAGGAAGATCGCAGAACGAAGACCTGCTACTGACAGTACAGGTGAAACTCTGGACGTTGAATCATTATCCTAATTTTTTTTAATGGCATGCAAAGACTATGTCAGTAGCACTTTTCATTATCCACTTCACCAGTCCAGAACTACTTGGTAATTATGCCCATCCACTCTCCTTTGACAGTGCTAACTAACAGAACAAGAGCTTCTGATAATACACAAGCTTCTTGTACAGAATTCGTGTAAGAATGCAATAATCTAAATAGCAAAGCTGATGAGTTTGCACAGTGCCTTGCTCTAGGGAATATGCATTTTCTCTAATATGGAGCAAATACCTTGTACTTGGGGAGCAAACAGAGGGACTAAGATATAGCTAACTTTAAAAGATATTAAAAGACAGCTCCGACAAGGTCAAACACGCCTGTGAACACAACTACTGAAACATCCCAAAATAAATAAATTCGGGCTTTCTCAACCCCAGACAACACATTTTGCTGTATTTTTAGGTCCTCCAAACAACAGAAAAAAAATCTACTATTCACATTGATACAGAGTACTAAAGGACACAGAAATCACATTTCACAATAAAAAGCCAAGGAAGTTTCAGACAGAAGTTCTCTGAGCATACAACTAGCTGTAAATAAAAAGCCTCGATACTGACAAGGCCTGATTTAACTTCAGTTGACTTCAGCTAAATAAAAATCTTCCTACTTCAACAGATACTGGACTTGCTTTTTAATAGCAGTTCCCATGACCGTTCCTTTCCACCTTCAAGTTCAGTGTGTCTGTAGAGCGGAAGAGGGAAGACTTTCTCGTTGCTCAGCCCCAGCACAACCCAAGCCCTGGAAATAACACGCTGCAGCTGGGAGGAGGGAAGAGCAAATGTCATCGTGATGTGCCGCACTGTGCCAAGGAAAGGAAATATTGCCGCCTGTGCTTGCTGCACGGACATTAAGAGGGGAACCGAGCTCATTTACCCGTGTGGGCAGTTCCAGTGAAGCTTCAGCCACAGCATCTCTCCTCTGTGAGGGATGCTTTTCACATTGCCCTACTTCATAGAATCACAGAATGGTTAGAGTTGGAAGGGACCTTAAAGAGGATCCAGTCCCAACCCCCTGCCCTGGGCAGGGACACCTCCCACCAGCCCAGGTTGCTCCAAGCCCCGGCCAACCTGGCCTTGAACCCCTCCAGGGATGGGGCAGCCACAGCTTCTCTGGGCAACCTGGGCCAGGGGCTCACCACCCTCAGAGTGAAAAATTTCTTCCTGATATCTCATCTAGATCTTCACAATACTTCCATGTAGTTCACACTAATTTGCAGTTGCTCAATCACAGGAAGGGACGTGTAAACGAGTGCAGGGAGACCACGGCACTTCCAGAGCCCAGCCAAGGGAAGAGCCTTGAGCAGAGCCCAGGTGTCCTGACCTCCCAGCTCCCAACCCTTTCCGCGGGGCACTGCCCTCAACAGCCCTGGGTTTGCTGCAGTGAAAAGGCAAAGGGGTTTGTAGGCATAACTCCCTGACTGCAGACTCAATGGTACCTCGAAGGATGCTGAAATGGTACAGTCCGTTGGCTGAAAATAACAAACGTGTTCCCGTCCCCTCTAACCCAACTCACTGTTTTCTGTTTTTTAATGTCCCTCTTATCTTCTCCTTTGTTCTCTAAACAAACAGCAGCACTCTAAATCACAATTACCACCACCCCGCCCCCCCCGGCATAAATCTCACTGATAGCTGCTCAAAATCTCATCCGCTCACCTTTCCTCCACCCATTATTATAGAAAACATCCTACAAAATGCAATTAAAAACATGTCAAGATAATCTTAGGAGAAAGTCTATGAAGTCTCAGACGTGGTATTCCCCACTGGCAATAAAACAAATTTAAAATATGAAAAAGATTGTCAGAGCCTTCATTTGTTTCATCATAATCTAAAGCACTCCTTTAAGATTAGCACAAAATCTATAGCAGCCTAAAACCATTTTCTGCTGAATTTCTGGAATACAACTTCAGTAAGTTAATTGAACTTACTTAGTGATGGCTCAGAGACCATCACTATAGTAGCTAACAAAGTTACGTCTAGACAATCTGATATACCAATCAGTCTCAGTCCTTGTAAGATACCTGAAGATTAAGATTCTCGGGTAGATCAAATACACTATATGAGCAATAATGACATATTTCAGGCTTTTTCAACCTATATTCGCAGACCGATCTTCTCAATGCTGTAGATAAAGCCGGTTCATTAGACAGTTCTCCATACAAAGGCGTATAATATTTCAATTTTTCATCTTCCTCATGCCTTTAAGCCAAAAAAAGAGATATACCTTATTAAAAAAAAAAAAAAGGAAGCATTTCAGCTATTCACAGTGACACGACAGGATTTTGCACATACGACTTACAGAGACCATAAAGAATTTTTAAGAACCAGCAGCTGAATAAAAAGTCAGACTCTTGAAAAGATTTTTATATGGGCAAAATATCAAGTTCTACTTCTTTTATACTGAAAATGCTTCAGAAGAATTATTTCCTAATCCATCCATCCACAAAGAAATAAAAAAATCTATTTTACCCAAAGAACAATTTTGGGTAGTCATCTATGTTTTTTCATCATCTCTAAAAATGATACCTAGGTGTTCCATTATTTTACACACATCAGTTAATCCCAAAGGTCCACCAGACCCTTCATCACGGCAAAAGCCAACGCTCGTGCCAAGCCCATCGTTTTTCTGCTCGGTGTCAAGGCAAATTCTTAGGTTTCAAATTGCTCACTTCATTATGGAATTATACTTTTCAGAGAGCAGGTGGCAGAGAGCACCGAGTTTATTTTTTGCTTCACGCTCTGGCTGTCTGTCTGTCCCTGGGAAGCAGCCCCAAGGTTTCTGCCTGTGAACCATCTGAAACGGCATCTCTCTTCCCACACTGGGTAGTGCTTCACGCGGGGAGGGAATGCTTGGTGTCCACAGGAACAGAGTTCACAGGGGGGGGGCAGAAGAGGGGAAGGAAAAGGAAATAAATAACGTTCCTAAAAACACACAGCAGAATGGGTAGCAGAAATGGGGAGAGAATCAAAATGTGAGCAGCTCAGAGGCTGAGCACTGCTCTCGATTCCCTTCAGTGTGGTCCCCTGGAGACCACCTTCCATCAGGTGAGAACATCTCGTCAGCTTCCTTAATTTCAACTGTCATTTACCTCTGGGGATGCAGACTTGACTTAACACTATATCCCATCGCCTTCTTGTTAGTCATCCAAGTATTTATATCCCTCTTGTACATTTTATTCCATTAGGAGAGTTATAAAGAAATAAATTAGAATCACAACACATCTGCAGCTTGTTCTGAAAGAGACTGTTAGCACTTGACTCACCTACTCACATGTCAATTTAGCACTCTTAGCTGGATTTAAATCGAGTCAAGACCGATCCGCTTAAGACAGAATCTGCATCTTCCCCACCAACACGTTAAAGGATTAGGGTGGGAAGAAAAAAAAAAAAAAAAGAGTCAAATATTACTACAATCTGGGAACATTCAAGAATTCAGAGCACGATAAGTTCGTTCCCCTGTCTCGTTCACCAAATTTGAGTGTTTTTTTTTAATGCTGGAAGTCTCAGCTGCTGGTACACCCTCCTGCCCAAGAGCTTCTCTAGGAAAGGCTCAAAGTTATTCCCCTGAACTCCCCGCTCCTTGAACCTGCTCCACAGAAACAAGTTTCTCGCCGAACGACAAACACTTTTATCATTCCAGGCTGTTCTTTTCAAACCCATCTTTCTAAACACAAACTGTCCAAGCTTTTCAATCAAATAGCAGCCAAGGAATAAGAGGTACATGTCCTCTTCTCACTTGCTGTCCCACCATGGCAGTGCAGCAGTGACCACCAGGTATTGCTCAGGTCTTCCCTGGGAAGAACAGCAGCAGGAATTTGTATGGAGCGCCTGAAAAACACGTGAAGAGGCACTCAGTACTACTCTCAAGTTCCTCCTCTCCACGCTTTCCTTTCTTTAGCTCCTTAGGAGCTCTAACACCAGCCACCATCACCATTTTTGCATGTTGTCTTGCACATGTGTGAACTCCTCAGGGCAGCTAAGTCTCTTGTTTGCAGTATCTAGCACAAAGATTGCCCAGTCACTAATGGGATTACTGCATTACTCCTAAGAGCAGTGATTTTAGGTACAGTTCTTCTGATGCCAGTGTGACCACTTTTATATAGAGACCATATAGACTCTGTATTTAATCCACATTACCAACCATTTATATCAGCTTCTCTAAAATACGGGTATCTGAGGTTCAGATACGCCTAAGGAAGTAGGAATAAGATCTTCAAACGCAGACAATAATTATGCCTATGTTCTTTCTTTAAATAAAGCGCCCCAACACAGAAGCCTTAAGAGACTGACTTTTCAGGCATACCCAACAATTTCCCAAACCAGGCTCTTGCTCCAATTCTGATGCACAGTCCATTTTGAAAGCTGGTCTAGACGTTTAATTATCTGACAACAAAAGCCAGAGCAAATCCAATTCCACCTATTTGCTACAAACCAGAATCTCCCTCTGATATCGTCACCTGCAACCACCCTCCCAGAAATTACTGAAATATAAGAATATCTCTAGAGCATCTCTGATCTCTTTAGGTCTCCTAAAGCACAAAGGAGCTGACATTCGGCTAACCAAGGTGATATTTAGCGCCTCAAAACCAACCCTGGCTGGTCTCAGGCTTACATTAGCACCGCACAAAGCGTGTCAAACACCTTTTGTCACAGACCGCGCTGCTTGCTTAGGACTAGTCTCTCTAAAATGAGAGCTGTTAAGACCAAAGCAGAATCTTAAATCTTAAACCTAATAGCAAAGCAGATGGAAAACGCACACGTGCAGCTACAGGCCATCACCGCAAGCTCAGAGATGTAACATCGTCTAAGGAGAAAAGCCTGCTGCCCCATCTTCTCGGAATGCATCAATTCAGTAATTAGGTGTATTAAGAGCTGTGTCTGTCGCGATTCACTCATTTCCACAGACATAAGAAGTCACATTTATAAGTCATTAAGCTGAAATAAAATCCTTGCTGGGCTTAATTAATTTAAATATTCATGGAAACAAGAGAGCAGGGGAAAGTGTTGTTCTTAATCAAAACAGACATTGCTGTTCTATAATGCAAATTGCTATTTCTTATGTGGACAATGCCAAGTGCCTACAATAAAAGGGATAAGCATATACAAAATGCAGCTAAAAAGGATGCACGTTGTCCTTTACCTCTTGAAGCAAAAGGGGAATTGGCCGATCCAGACATATCCTTAATAATAATGTCATACCTAATACAGTAGTTACTTCCAGGGTAATTTATCACAATTTACTCAAGTTGAATGCAACACTCGCCCCCTCCCCGTCCTTAAAAAAAACACCCTGCTTTCTAAAGGCAGTTATTGATTCCTGGCTCAAGGCTCTAGTACCTTCACAGCTCCCAAGTTGTTCTCCTTCAGTGCAGAGCCCTGATTCCAATCTACAAAGCCATCAGCAACCCCCGTGCCCCACAAATCCCATCGTAGCCTGCTGCATCGCATGCTCTTGCCCAGACCTGCTGCCCCCAGAGCCCACAACCGAGCTTATTCCCAGTCCTCTGCTACAGCAGGTCCCCCTGGAACTCTGTCCACGAGCAAATCATCTGCTGCATTACCCAACACCTTTTGCTACAGCGGTCTTCAGACCTTGACCAACGCCTCAGTGTCCACATAGATTAATTCTGGATGCCGCACCTAAAGAGAGTGGAGCTTAAAGGCAGGCTGAGCATTATCCAACCTCCTTCCTTCCTACCTTAAGGTGGCACCTCCAGTATCTCACTCCAGCACGTTTAGAACGAGGATGGGTTTTCTAAACCACAACCATGAACCTGCATCCCCTGCTCAGCTCCTCCATGGAGCAGGTAACGCTGTCGCGACGGGTTTCCAATTCCACAGGCCCTCTGAGCTGCAGGTCTGAGAGGGACGTTCAAGTTTAAACAAGTTTAATATGGAAACATGTCTCCGCCTGGGCGTTCCTAGAGCAAACCCATCACGCATCTACGGAGACACGCTCTCTCCTTGCAATGCCGCAGTGGACATCATTTGCTTTTGAAGATACGGCAGAAGTGGTGGTGATTGCTCCTCTTTATACAAGCCTTTGTAGTAAGGACACATGCCTGAGAGGTGGGAGATCAAAGCTCCTCTTCCTTGTCTGCCAGAGGGAAATCCATAAAACCAAGCTCCTCGGGATGGAAGTACTCCCCCTTCCTACGGCTGACCCATGCTGTTTTAGCAGAAAAAAATTGTACAAGATTCATTGGGTTGAAAAGTGACACAGTAGACTGCTACGATATGTGGAAAACTACTTAAAAAAAAAAAAGCAAGCAGGGAACAAAGTGCAGTTTCCAATTTTTGTCTGTTAATAGCAGCTTTGGTTTCATTATCTGCCATCCCCACGTTCGGCTTTGGATGCAATTAACATCATTGAAATAAACTACTTGATGGAAGTAGCAACACGTTTACTGGTAATGAAATGTTTATGGATCAATTTGGTACACCAGTAAAGAGTGAAGGAATTTACTTCAGGATGAGAGAAAACAAAGTGTAGATAAGCGCTGAAAATCACTTTAACTCCAGACACTCATGAAGTGTTATTATTATTCCCCCCAGAAAAGATAATATTGATTGTTGAGAATCATTTGGACAACGACAACAATGTGTTTTCCTGATAGAATACAACAACCCATTTAGTAGATGTCTGTACAGAAAACAGCACTGACCGAAATAAAACTCCAAATTTAAAATCTCCTTTGATAAATACCAAGAGGAGAAAACCTTGACGTGACCTCCTCTTTCCTCCGCGCCGCTTCTCTCTCCAGGACTCCGGTCTCTCATTGTGCTTAAAGAACCAGGTGCCACGGCCATCGCTTGACACGCGACAAATCATTTTGGCTGTTGCTACTTCATTTTCCACTTCTAACATGGGCAAAATACTGTTTGCATATTTACAATGACAAAAAGCAAAAAATTAAATTAAGTTCCTAAGGGCAGGAGCAGACTTAGACAGTGCCCAGAATAACAAAAGCCTCAGCTGGGATGAAAGGAAAACAGCTAGCTCCACTACAGCAAACATTTAAAAGAAGTTTTGATTTAACGTAGCTTAATGCATACCACAGAGGGGAAAAAATTCTCAGAGAATTTCGTTGCTTTTAACAAAGATTAAATGCTATCTATTCTTCTGGGTTCAGCCGCTATTAGGAACAGCATCATATCAAAATCCTGCAAATGAATAACAAAGGTTTAGGTGGAATCAGCGGGATTCCCTCCCTACTATTTTTACAAGCGGCTGGCTGGCAAAAGAAGCAGCAGGTCTTTCTGTAAATGTGGTGGAAAATAAGAGTTTCATGCAAATCACCAGGACAGACTCCAGCTTTTTCTTTAAGTTCTGAGATGATTCACAGCCTCCTCCTCTCTGCGCTCCCTCCCCTCTGCCCCGGCTCTTCTCAGCCCCAGCTTGTGATAAAGGTGCAGAAGAGCCATGGCTCGGAGAAGCGCCATACACAGAGAAAAACAGGGCAAGGACAGAAAGGAAGAGAAAGGAGACAGAACAAAGGGTGATGGATAATGAGCATCAGATCCCGAAGAGACCTGGGCACCAGCCCCACAGCTTCTACAGAGGGCTTGAAGGCAGGCTCAAGAAATACATTTATCACAGGTTATTTCTGTTGGCCCAGGGAGGTGGCAGGTTAACCCAAAGACAAACTTTTTCATCCATCAGGTCTAATCCAAATCAGCCGTTCTGAGCCATTTTTGACCCTAGATTCTGCTACAACTGATAAATGCTAAAGGCTTCACGGGGGCTCCCTGCACCTCACCCCTCCTCTTCAAAACAGCAAGAAACAAAGTCGTAACACCACCCTCCCCACTGGCATTTCTGTGTGACCCGCAAGACACAAAATCCCCTTGTTAAAAATCTGCTGCTGCACCTGCAGAGTCATTTGGGTTTAGATTCCATCGCAAGTGACAGTAGGGTCAGGTCTCAGAAAAGAAAATAACTCATCCCAATTTTGATCACAAAGCATATTTGCTAAAAAAAAAGACTTTTCAAAATAGACACCTGACCGACCATCACAGCCAGACGCCGACCATCACAGCCAGACGCCGACCATCACAGCCAGACGCCGACCATCACAGCCAGACGCCGACCATCACAGCCAGACGCCGACCATCACAGCCAGCAGAACCTCTTGAAGAGCCAAGTAAATCTCATCTGTCTGCATCCACCCTGCTTTTTCCCCCCTGAAGCATAATAAAGTTGAAAAGTCATGATTCCAACCAACCACCCAGTGACACTTCAGCCAAAGAGCCAACTTCCCCAAGAATCCTGACAAGCAGCAAATGAACACGGTATAAAATATGCAAGGAAAGACTCATCGTTGCCTAAGGACTGGAAAAGTTGCTGAATCCCAGCCCACACACCTAAAAGACGACTTTTTTGAAAGAGAACCAGTGCTCCAGTACTTTGACTATAAGTAACGTGGATCCAGACTCCATATAGGTTAACGCTCAACATACCAAAATGGGACACCGAGCAGAAATAGTCCATTAATTAAGTGTTCACCAAAAAGTTCATTTAACTTTCCAGTTTCAGGCGAACTTTTCTGAAGATCCCAGAAACAGAAGACTTCGGGGGCCTCCACGTTTGAGCACCCAATCTGAAATGCTTTAATTCTACTCAGTTTCCCAAAAAATACTCTATTCCTGTCCTCAAAACAGGTATCTCTTTTTTTAAGGGGTTGTAAACTGAGCTTCCCAAAAAGCCTGCCGCAAACAACTACACTGGAACTCCTCTGCACTGCAAGCTGAGTCGTACGGTAGTGTTTCAGTTCCTGGCGAATAAGGTATAAAAATATTTCAGGTAATAACTCATGAAATGTTTCCTTATGCACAACCTTTTGTTATTCTTAAGAACACTTGATCCTAAGCAATTGACAAATTTTTTTTTTTTTTAGACCAGAAAGAATCATGAAGTAACCGCATGACGCAAGTAAGAGCATTCAGCCATTCTTCCATCAAATTTACACCAGCCTGGAATACAATATTTCACAAAGCTTCAAATACCACATAGACTTTCACTAATCAAGAATAAATTATATCCCTACAGAACTTGTTCCATCGATTAAAACAAAAGCCTTATTTTGCCACATTTTTCTATTTTCAATTTACTTTCCATTTGTTCAACTGCCATCAGGGTAACAAGTTTGATCTTACGAAGAGCAGCGTACCTCTCAAAGAATTCATCAGCCTGTTCGTTCATTACTCAATTGATTTGACCTTTACGGGGTCACCTGCCACTTGAAGTCATCTTCAGGGAATCTAATTAGGCACCACACTGAAGAAAAGTTCTTAAGCCAGGTTTCAACGCAATCCCCTGGCAAAACAACCCCCCCCCACCTTTCACGAGTCATGTCCCATTGATTATGAAAGAATTTGGAAGTACCCAACAGCTTCAAACAGCCTAGCTCCTGTTGCAAATTCCAGGTCCATCTGCAAAATCCACTGCTAAAGCCGTTAGAGGGAAAAATGCAACAACGAAAACAGAAAGAAAAGACATATGCTCAGGAAAAAAAAAACAAAACAACAAAAAAACGCCACACTGCTCAAAATTTCTGAGCCTTCTAAAATTTTTGGCTGATTATAGCGTTTCTTCCATCAAGGAGTCAGGAGAGCCTTCCGACTATCTTGCACAAAGGTGTCCATTATACCTCAAGTGGGATTTCAAAGAGGTCCGAGTCGCATCAGTTTGATACAAATCAAACTTCCCCCCCCTCCCCCGCCCCTTTATATTTTGCCTTTCCAGCCTGATGCTATTTAGCTGAGAGGGGAACAGATGCAAAACGTGCTTTGACGTGACGACCCCTCCACGGCAACTGAAATAAATGCGTGTCACCTTTTGCAGCGACAGGCACGCAAATGCGTGCATGTGGGCAGAGGCAGAAGAAAAAAGGTATGTATATTTTTGGGGGACTTTCCCCCCCCGCCCCCTCCTTTTACATCATTACTGGTTAGGAATAGCTCTCTACTGAAATGCTGGACCTGGGATCACAGTCCTAGTTGCCGTCTCTTCAGCAGTAGGACTCGTCACACCTCAAAAGCAGGTCAGCAAACAACTGTCCGTGATCAATGCCAGGATGAAGCAGGAGGCAGGTGATGGGATGCATTGCATCCTCGTGAAATGCCTGCACCTGAAAAAAAGCCATCAAGCTCCCATGCTCCTCGCCGCTGCCAGCAGAAATATCTGTCCAGCAGACACACTACACTTCAGGTGAGGCAGCGAAGTGCTTCATGAGCATCCCCACCTCCTCACAATGAGCTCATTTAAGCTTTCGCAGCATCCCCTGCACTGTCGCGAGTGGTATTCCCAGACACCAGCTCCAGCTTAGTGGGGTTCATCTACTCACTGCACCATATCTAATGAGAGAAAAAAGATCCTCTCAAGGATGATACGGCCATTCCCATCGAGTCACCCGGTTATTCCCATTGCTGTCAAAGAGCGCGGTCAGTGCAAACAATTCTGCGCTTCTTTAAAGCCAATCCCAATCCTTCTCTTCCAATGTGCGTTAAAATAAACCAAAACATAATGCTGTGGAAGTCCACCCGGTTACCATTAACCAAAGGCCAAGCTCACAACCCCCAAAAGCATCTTACCAATGCACATATTTTCCATACTGTGAAATTTTTGACAGGTCAATCCCAAACTTCCACATAACACAAATCTGAAATTTGGAATTAGGATGAACAAAATGGCTCGCTTCCATCACATAGGAACTAAAATTAGCTTGTTTTGAACAGATTGCTGGGCTGAACTAGGAAACAGAATGCTCAGAAGGATGTTCAAACCTCACAAGCTGGTTCTGTCCCATGCAATAAATGTTTCATCCACCCGACTCAGTTGAGCCTCTTGGCAGGGATCCGCTTCCCATCAGACTCCACCTGTTGAAGAATTCACTTGTTCCTCAGACAGACAGCAATTCTTAAATTTAAACAGAACTGCTCGTTCAACTATGATGGGGAATAATTACTTCGAAGTTTCAGAAATAGGAGCAGGCCGACCACATCTCAGGTAGAAGGCCATGGAGTTGCTCTACTGAAATCGATAAAGCCACAACATATTTACACCAGCCAAGAATATGATTTCTAAATGAGGACTGTAAAATATAAAAAGAAATTCCCAACTAATTCCTCCTTCCATCAGCCAAGCTCACAAAAGACTATAAAATTATCTCTTGCCTGCTGAGCTTTACCTAATCTGCAGAGCCTCACCATGCCACAGATGACGTCCTCTGACGGTACAAATGTAATACACAACTAATGGGTTAACATACGAAGAGCACGCGAGCTCCAAGGGGGAGTAATCTCTATCAGAATACTTTTGATAGGATATTTTTGCTCTAGAAAAATGTCATTTCATGGAATTGTTTAGGGAAACCTGACAATTCTGGTAAAATCTTGGTAAAAACGGCTGTCCTTTTCAGAAAATGCAAGAACGCCGTGTGCAACTTTCTTTCCTTTCTCATTTTTAAGGTCACAAAATTGCCAAAATGATAATGAAGCACCTTTATACATTCCTCTACTTTTGATTCTTTAACTTGAAGCAGCGCCTTCCCTAGTCACGACGACTTCAGGCTGCCTCCAACAGTCAATGGATTTCAGCAGCAGCAAATTTAAGGGGAAAAGATGCCAACGACAGCAAGACCGTTATAAAACATGGAAACTCGCCAGGGTTGATTTCTTTTGTTACGTCCTTGTGTAACATCAGTACAGGAGGGATGGGAGTAAAGGAGGATGACAACACTAACACCACTTTCTTAGTTACATTTGGTGATTTTTTGGGGGGGGGGGGGATTGCTCAGACTACAGGAATCAGATTCACATCAGTGTCTAAGATAAGACTTGGTCCCATCCTACATAGTGCTGAGGAGCTTCCCTGGGAGGTGAAGGCGCTCAGCAATTCACAGATTTTTCCATTTTCATTATTTACAAGGGAACTAAAAAGCTGTGTGGGGATGCAGTAATGAAGAGAGGGGTGGAATAATGACAATCAAAAGGGCGACGAGAGGAGCCCATCCTGTACTACCTGGTGTAACAGCAGTTTTGCTGATGATTTCAATAGCAGCAAGCGACCTGCAAAATGGGAATTCATTTCCAGGGCAACATTGGTAGGAGGTGAAACATAAAAGTGAGTGATGGGTTAATGAAAATAAATGGTCTGAAATAACAGTAGTTCAGTAAAGCAGACATTTATCGCGTTACCCAAGCTGGCTACATGAGAGTTATTAAGTTAAATCAGTCCTCATAGAAGGTGAATAAGTGGAGACAATTCTGATGATCCCCATGCTTTAATCTCACCGTTCAGAGTGTATCAGGGACAGAAAGAGCAATAAACGGTCACAAGGAAATACCTTAATTTTTAATGCAAATCTTTTGCAGAAAAGTCACTTTCAAAGAGGCATATCACTTCCATTTCTAATTAGGACGCATTAAAGTTATTATGAAAGGAATCATTTCATCCTTCCAGAACCTACTTGTCAGCTTCAAAGACTATTCAATTACGTGGGCAACGAGGGGAGCGCAGAACAATACCACCAGGAAAATCTGCAAAACAAAATCTTGCCGTTCGCTCCTTCTTTTCCAAGGACATAGATTCTCCATTATCATCAACATCGTTAAGTATAAAAATAAATAAGTCGGTTCAGCAACGGTGAAAAGCTGATGGCTGTAGGAGGGAACAACGCCAGGGACTTTGGAACTCGAGAGATCCGTCTTGCAACTCTCACAAAAATAAATAAATCAAATCTCCATTCCAGCTCACATGCTTTGTATGAAGCTGTGTTATAGCTATGCTCATCTTCCGATCCCGCTACTGTCTCAAGATTAAGGGAGCTACAGTATTAAGACTGAGGAGGACTGTCATTTGGAAAGGTATTAGTCACTGTGCCTTCTCCGAAAAAAAAGGGCAAAAAGCAAAAAAATGCCCCCACACCCTCTTATCCCCCCCTCAGCTCACTGAAAGCTCAAGGATATACAAAAAAGGGTTTTACTGAAAGTTTTGGAGAAAAAAGGTAAAGATCAGTCACCACCATTCCCCAAATGAGAACATTTCAGCTCCAAGATGCTCCAGCATTTCACCCAGTCAAAACTTAACGCTGACTTCAACAGATAAAAAATAGTAAAAAATTATTTCCTTGCACCTTTCCCCTTGCCTGAAAAACATCTAGTATTACCTAAACACAGGTTTTGCTCAATCTGCGTCTTCTGTTTTTCATGAAACGTTTTGCTTGCCTCGCTCACGGCAGCAGAACGGAAGAAGGGCTGTCGGTCCAGACATCCCAAGATCACTCCTCTGATCTTGGCGGGTGCTTAATAAATGCATGTAGACACCTAGACAACACAGACAACTAGTGATCCCTTCTTTTCATACGCTCTCCCAATTTCCACAGAAATAGCAATTTGTAAATTTTCCCCCTTACATTATCGGCTTTGTTTATTGGTCCCTAGAGGCTGTTCTTCTGTAAGTATATCTTATTTTCTCTCTGAACTCATTTGAGATTTTGTCCTCCAAAACACCCTGTGGCAACAAGTTCCACTATTGGGATAACGCGCTGTGGGGAAAAAACCCCACCAAAACTTCCTTTGTTTTTTTTAAATCTGCTGATGAGTTTTAAAAGACCACTGCAGGATACCCTGCAGATGCTTTTAAGTTTGAAAGAAATAAGTGGCAAATCATCATTCCTACCTGTGGGCTGAATTTGAGCTGCTTCAGCTCAGACTTCGTTTCCGCCAGCGCTATCGTGAACGGCACCTACGTAATTTTTCCTTAAGTACCATGTCCATGAGGAAGAACCGGTAATGGATCAATTTGCGCTGTTCCATCAATGTAAATCCAGAGCAATTTCATTCACTTTTCTAAATCATAAATTTAACCAAGCACCGGTTTTACTAAAAGCAGAATTTTGCCTAGCAACTCACTAACTTTTTCCTTCCAAAATCCCCTCAATGTTTTACATACCAATGTACTATGTGCATCTACTGTTTTACAGACCAGACTATGTATCCACAGCTACCCGTGATGTAACCCACCACCGAAATACGGACACCTCTCAAATGTTTACGGTGTAAAGGAAGTTAGAATAATAGCCTAAGTAAACTGAAACTAGCCTTTTAAATATCCCCTTCCGAGTTCACTGCTGATGGTCACTGGCAGACCAGGCTCCTACGCCACTGAAAACACAGAGGAATTTTAAAGAAACCGAACACTGTCAAATAGCTTTTTGCTGCCTTTTAACTAAATGGCTCCTAACTTGTTGTTTCCAGGGGACGCACAAGAAAAGAAACAAACTACCTTACATACCTGTTCCCACGAGTCAGGTTTCAAGACTTTGTGAGATTTTTGACCATCGTTAATTCCCATGAGCCATTTTAACACACAGACGCTTCCCTGCACTTAGGTTCACTGCTGGTCTGTGGTCATTCCTTTGCAAAGGGCACGATATCAACCGCTCAGATAAAAATGAAACTAGAATTGAGCCCCCCGCGCTCCTGCGGATCAAGAGGAACCAAGTGTGAATCCATACCCCTGAGTATCTTACACCCAGGAGAAGTGCAAAGCATCTATGGGGATCATCAGCCTTATTCATTTAAGAGTTCACTGAGTCTATTTATATCCAAAAGACATCACCGGGGAGGTATGTTGGCTCTCAGACTTAAAAAGTCATTTTAGTGGCAATTCTGCCACAAAATATAATGATTGTAACAGAGGTCGTAAGAAGTATTTTAGTAAAATATTACCTTCTGCTGACACCATCCTTTGTCAGTGCCTCGGTCAAGTGCTTAGGACTGACCTCAGCACTTCCTCCAAAGGCCGTTCCTCCTCCGGTTGTTGCTGTAGTGCTGTGACATGACAACCTCATAAAAATTCTAAAGGTCAGACTTGAGCTTCAAGGAACACACCAGCGAGAAGTAAAACCTGAGCTAAAGCGCAACTGGCTGCACAAACACCAAATATAAAATTAATGCTTAACAGCTGTGTTGCCACCAAAACGCGCAAAGCCAAACCAAGTCAAGGTGAACCTGTCCTATGAGATAAACATCTCATATCTTGCTCCTTTTCTCTCTCATTAAGGCATGACTACGGTCTTTCTGGAGAGGATGCTGTTGCAGTGACCAGTAGCAGGCAATACCTACAAGATAATTAAGCCTTATATTAACACCACCGCCCTGTAACTTCCTAATTCTACATTAATTCAGCTAGAGGACACTGCTGGTCTCGTTTTTGATCTGAAATTCCATCCTGATGCAGGTTTAAGTGAAAGCTGTATTTTTTTGGATTAAAGACAAGTTGTCCAAGTGTTTCAACTAGCTCGGCAGCAAGTTGCTTCCGATGCATCGGATCCAACATTCAGCCTCTACGGTATCAAAAAGCTTTGAGCTCACTGTGCAGCTTCGGATGAAGAAAAAAAAGAAGTTCTACAAAGTTACAATGGTCTCACCAACCTTTGCTCTTTTGCTACCTGATCCTTAGTCAAGGGCCCCGAGAGCACATGCCACCTGCTGTTGATGAGAAGGATCTGACAATAGGGTGAGTCTCATTATCGTATGCGCCACGTGCATCTTCCGCCCTCCAAGGCTCCCAAGGTCAGCCAGGTTCTCCTCGTTGCGGATCTCCGCAGTTTCTCTGGATCAGTCTGGGGACGAGTACAAAGCCATAGAAAGTCTACCCATGGGCGTGTCACACACTCGCTCTTTGAAGCGCTGACTTCTGAGCTGTGACTACCTTTCATAACCTTGACTTTTAGGTTCTCTCTGTAGTGGCCTCTTCAAGGCCCCTTGCCAAGCCTTTTCATCCAAGTCAGACAGTCACATCTTCTTTCTTGGGTAGCTTTGAACATACTCTTGTAACAGAAGGAAAAGCTCGGTTGTTCTGGACCTCAGCTCTGTTTCATTTATTGTGGCTTTAACAGCTGCACAGCACCCAGTTTTGTGCAGCAGGTCAGGAGGTTAAGAAAAAGCTCCAAGAAAAAAACCTAACCTCCCTGAGATAGAAATTAGTGCTCACAAAGATGCGTGGGGGAAAGAAGTATTCTAGGGTAAGACTGGCTACACTTCTTTCAGGGGTTGCAGTGACTCCTTTTAGTACAAGGCCCACTGACACTATCTGCAGTTGAATTAGCGCTCCACAACCAGAAGAAAAGGCAAACCTTTGTCGTACAAATAGTGAAAGGCAGAACTAAAAGTTAGCACGACCCATAAATATGACCTCCAACAACAGAGCTTTGCACAAAAAATATAAGTAAGAAAAAATCTTGTAAACAAATCCAAAGATGCTACATGTTGGGACATAGCAAAAAGCATACTAATTGTCCACAGCGCCTAATCAGATTTGAAGTCCGTAGCAGTAATGGAATAAACATTGCCCCCCATCTCTAAAAAGCTTCCCTATCTCCCTTTATACTTGCATGCCATTAATTCAGGCACCTAAAAAACCACTAAAAGCCAAGTGCAGCCTCTTATTTCCTATTAGTCCATGCTAGGCAGCTCTCTGCTTGGTGCCTTCTTTAAGCACCAACATATTTCTCAAAGCCCGAGGCCCTGTCACTTGGAAAAGATCAGGCAGAATTTACATTGCCTGAACACGGCCTTTGAGGCACAGGCTGTCCCACACTTCTATTAAACTCCGGTTGCATTGTAAATGGACAGCATTTACGGAAATCAGGTCATGGGAGTGTCAAACCTGTAAAGACTGAAAATTCAGAACAGGTTACACAGCGAGAGGACCACTGTTAAAGGGCTCAAGCATCAAGATGAATTAATCTCCTCCAGCAAGCCAGAGCTTTTCCGTGTTGGGACTGGTTTTACTGCACCTGAAAGAATCCACTGTTATCAGGGTTTTGTGGAAGGCAAGAGGTCATTTTATTCTTTGCATGTCACTGCAGCATCTCTGTTGAATGTTAATGCTCACAGACGCTTGCTTCTTGCAAGCTTCAGTGAGACTCTGAATGAGAAGGATCAAGAGCTCCTATTCTGGAAGTGACAAGGAACCCAGGTTGACACAGCAGGGATTACAACCCGAGGCACTGATTTCTAACGTGGAAAACCGCTTGTATTTGCAACACGATACAGAGATCGGATGCATGATAGAGATGGATTTAAAAATGTTAGATACAAGTACAGGAGGGAAATAAGTAGACAATGGGGGAGGAAAAAAACCACCTCTATACCAGTATAGAAATACAGATTTGACCAAGAAGATCCTACTTAGAGGTTTAACTTTAATCTTGGCCGTAGTGAGGCATTTGCTCCTCTCCCCATGGTCAGTGATAGCGAAAGCAGGGAGGCAGGAGAAAGGTTCATTCATAAATAGAAGTTACAGTCAATCCATCTGCTGCTACCTTTGCTGTCCGTGCTCTAACAGAAGTTCTCTCCGTGACTAGCACAGGAGGGGATAAAAACCCGTTCACTTCTAGCAGCGTCCAAGAGTGAAACCATCTGCAGCAGTAGCCATGCCACAGCTCTATTTTTAACTTCTCCTTGTGTTACAAGTGCTCAATTCAAGGGTCGTCAGGGAGACAGTTGGACTGACCATATTGGAACTGGGTATGAGTGTTATCATATCAATGACAAGCCTGAAGAACACCAAGGGTTTGGCAAAGGATGCAAAAGCGTGAAAAGGAATATAGATGTACATATTAGATCCTCCACTATCTAAACTAGAAAAACCTTATTAGGTTGAATTTAGTCATAAGGCTTCTGAGATGAGCAGGGATTGAGGATTAACCAGCTTCTAATAGTTGTTGCTAGGAATTGGCCAGGTGCAACATTTCCAACAGCAGTATGAGATGGCTATACCCAAACCCAAAACCACTGCGTAACACGGGTGAACAACGGCATCCACAGAGGCAGCAGAGAAGGTGACATGGGTTTGTCAGAATTAAACTTCCAGAAGGTCGAAGAACCATAGAATCACAGAATGTGCTGGGTTGGAAGGGACCTCTAAAGGCCATCTCGTCCAACCCCCCTGCAGTGACCAGGGACATCTTCAACTGGATCAGGTTGCTCAGAGCCTCATCCAGCCTGGCCTTGAATGTCAGAGAACCAGAGAACTCGATTCACTCATGTCTAGCTACGGTTACGCACGTGATGTTTGGCCATCTTTACGCAACTGCTTGGTCCAAGGATGTTCAAGCACAAGCTAGGATTCAACACAGAACAGAGCAGGCTTTCGTAGCAGACTACCCAAAATTCCTTAAGACCACTACTTCAGCTAGACCCGTGAGTGCCCTGAGCACTCTGCAGCTATGATTTAGGTAGCTCCCACCTCAGGAGATGACTTTTCTCTATACAGATGCAAACACCCGCTGTATAAAAGGAGTATTCGAAACTGTCTGAATTCCCCTTAGAGATAATAAAACATTAACATTTAAGAAACTTTGAAATGGTTTTGAAAGTGTTACGCTACAATATATTACACTGTGTATTTATAAAGCGCGGGAAAGGGAAAAATTCCACTTTGTCAAACGATCTTTCGTGAAAGCTACAGTCTTTAAATAAAACCAGCCTCAAGTTAAGCTCCCAATCCACAAACCCCATGCATAACACAATTAATAAAGCTGAATTTTGAGGTGGTTTTAAAGGCATTTAAAAATCTACACTAAAACTGTGCAGCAATTGACAAGTTGTTTGGTTTTTGGGGGTTTGGTGGTTGGGTTGTTTTTTTTTAAACACACTTGTAAAAAAACTTGTAGATTATTAGAGAAAGCACTTTAAATAGGCAGATTCTGTTTGCCATCCTAACCGCCATATAGAGGTCATCAAACTCCTTCCCTCTCATTAAATCTTTTCATCCCCAGGATAAGAAGAGGGCAAAGTCAATTTGGAGCCCGTAGAGAGCCTGATTTGTTAGTGAGGTAGAAGCGAGGGCTTGCTGCTTTTGACAGCTGCACGGTGGAAGAGAAGCAATATCAGGGCAGAGATGGACCACAGACTGGGAAAAGGAAGGGGCCTGGGCTCTGGAAAGGAAGCAAATAGGGGAAAAGCTACAGCAGGTAGGAGAGCGTCCAGGGAAACAGCGGATGGAGGTATTTGCTTACTCTGCTCTCCTAGCTTACAAAAAACTAGGAAAAAAAAATAAATAGCACCATCACATGAACCACAGCTCAAACAGCTAAGTGTGGAAACCAGAAGTCCTTTGTCTTAGTCCCGTTTACTCGCAGTCAGTGGGGTAGCCCAGTGCAAGTCACATCCCTGCTCTCTACTTTCCTCCCTTCTCTTCCTCTTTTCTGCACGTCCGGCATTACAGACAGCCCTCAGAGAGGGGACACATCTCACACCGGGCATTTCTGTCCTGCTTATGACAGCCTCAGCTCAGGTCCTGGGATCTCTACAACTCAACAAAGTATAGTCTTAAACACGATGGGCCATTTCAGAATCTCGAGCTGCACAGAAAACCCCGAAATGTGCTAAAAATGCATTCCTTGTATATTTTTGTACTCCTTAGCTCTGGACTGTCATAAAACAATATTAAAATGAATAGACACTTGGCCAGAGGGTAGGTAACCGGGATAAATTATTTACAACGTTTGTTAATTTTACCTGAAGTTGCTCAGTAACTTCCAAATTCAGTGGTTCCTCTCAAATGGAATTAAGTTTCAAAGGCTGCTGTAGCTCCCATCACTTTTAATATATACTTTAAAGAAAAAAAAATGATTAAGTATCAGCAGCAGCATCCCGTTAGTCCTGTAATTATTTGCAAGCGTGGGGAAAAAAAGGTCAGAAATGACCTCTTTGGAGAGAAAAGAATCAGTGGTGCCACAAAGAGTCTTTTACTGCTATGTCAAAACCAAAACAAGACCAACTTCGCCAAGCTCCTAGGAAATGGAAAACGTGTTCATCCTCTATGATAGCACGAGTTTTAGGGCTGCTGGAATATGGGGAACACATTTTTTTCTAATAGTCGTTTCCAAAGATGTGTAACCACAACCAGTGGAAGAACAGATAAAAGTCCAGACTTTCAGCAGAGCTCAGCATGTTGACACCAAATGCTTTTGACACCATTGTTCACGGACGAAACGCAAAGTGCTGGCAACGTGCTGAGCAATTTGGCAAATCAAGCCCTTAAGACCGAAAGGACAACGTGGCTTTAAAATTACATTGACCCCCAGTTAGGAACACACAGAGCCCAGTGGCTGCAGCCATTTACAACTACTAGCAAGGCAGACACATACAGAAAAACATAGAATCACAGAATGGTTAGAGTTGGAAGGGACCTTTAAAGGACATCTCGTTCCACCCCCCTGCCCTGGGCAGGGACACCTCCCACCAGCCCAGGTTGCTCCAAGCCCCCGAAGTCGAAGTCCAACCTGGCCTTGAACGCTTTGAGATGAACAAACCCCTACTTGGTATGCACATTTTAATGGAAAAAGTAACGATAACTGACCATATGGGAATTGAAATTTGATCAACATCTCATATCTGCTTGCCGGATGGCTTGTTACAGCTCTGAGGTCTTTACGTTTCCACAGACATAGATAGAAGATGTGCAACACTACGAGCAAGTCAACAACGTTCAGGAAACAATTTCTGTTGCTGGAAAACGTCATTCTGTTGAAATACGCAGCTCTGTAAGAACCAGAATGGTTTGCAATAGAGTTTCAATTCAAAATAGAAGAAAGGAACAGAGTACATATTCATTCTCAAATTGAAGACGTTCGCAGACACTCAGCTTTAGTCAATAACTATAGAGCGCACAGTCTCCAAACACGGAAGGCCTCGGCAGTTCATCCCAACACAAAACGTGACGCATCCCCTCTCCGTTTTCAGCTCAGCTCTCTCCACTGTTTGTAGGAGCAGACAACTCGCAGGCCAACAAAAGAGCATATTACCGGTTGTCTAATTTAGTCCGTTACGCACACAGATACTCACAAGGACTCTGAATTTGTATAAACCTAAACCGGGCCTGAAACCAGAAGAATTGATTCCTAATTTATAGGAGACCACTGACGTCAACCAACTTACATACCAAAGACGAACATGGCTCTCGGCGTTAAATTTAGATGATACGTTAACAGGCACCAATTTTCCACGCTGTGTATTAATAGATCGCTTCTGCCTGCTTACTGAGGCATTCCCGTAGGTGGAGGCAGCTAGATGACAGAAGTGAACTTGACAACATTACCAATATTGTTTGAGCACACACGATACTTTCTGTGGGCATGCATTACCTCTGAAGAGCACAGCGTGAAGCAGCCAAGAGTGTGCTGGCTGGAGTATAAACTTTCTGCAAACATGACATAACTTTAAAGAAAGAAAAACACGTCCCAAGGGTTTAAGCAAAGAAGGAAATAAGGGCTGTGTTGCCATCACTGGCTACCACTTTAGCAGAAGCCTATTTCTCTGTCAGGGTAAAATTAATCCATCACAAAAGCGTTATTTATCAGTATTGGGTGCAGAGATTTGTAGCTTATTTGTGAAGCCACATGAAACAAATCTCCTACTGGGTCAAGACAAAAAAACTCTGATTGTAGCAGGTACGGGATCTAAGAGGGCAGTTTCAGCTCAGAAAGACATTTCAAAACCCAGGTTCAATTTCCATACGATGTGGAGACACCAACCCCTTCATACGCTGTCAGTATACACAAGAGATACAGTGACAGATCTGTAGAATATGGGAGGAGTTTGTTCTAGAAAGAGACGTGTTTGCGATTACTTCCCCCGTCACCCCATGACTCTGGAAAAAATGACAATCTCTCAGGCCACAGTTTAGATGGAAGGAAAGGGCTCACAAGCCCTTGATGGTAAGTGGCTTCGTGGGAGCTCGCAAAGCTCTCCCCGGGATCCTGGGGAGAGGCACCGCCTTCAGCGGCAAGAACTTGGCAAGTACCTCCAGTACCAGGCAGTCTCTCGGATACAGACAGGGAGACATCGGTGGTTCAGGCCCCACATTCCGCAATTTCTCCGGATATTACTAAAAAGCAGCAATGCAAAGCCTTGTGTGACACATGCTGCTGATCTTCCCGCATACCCCTCCTCTCCACGCACTTTCTACAGAAATAGAACAGAAGAGAGAGATTTTAAATTTGTTTTCAACCTTTTCTTTTAAGCCAGGGCAGGGAAGCAGAGAAAAAGCAGAGGTGGTTTCCAAGCAATGCTCTGTGCATTTCTGGGTAGCCAAGGACCCTATTTGTTAGTTCCACTGGAAAACTAAAATTGACTTTTAGCTGGTGCCATTCCAGAGCATTGGCTTTCAGTGGGAGCTGTCTTTTTGCATTAGTGAATCCGGTGCTGCCGCTACATCCCAGAGTGACAGCTGTAGGAACGCAGCACGGAAGAAAGAAGTCCTCTGTATTCACAGAAGAGGTAAGGAGGCGATGCACCTTCTCCCAGCGCCCCTATTCTGCAGGCACCTCTCCCCGGGGCAATTCCCTGGGACACATTCATTTCTTTTCTGTCCATTATACTAATAAGAGTGCCAATTAGCAGGAGGTGACTTCGGTGGGTGATGCAGAGCCCGGTGCAGGGCAGCCCTCAGATGTTAGCAGCATCCACAAGGGTGAGTGCTCCCCTGAGCACCAGCACAAGGCTGAAGCGACAACTTCAATTAGATGGGAACAGTGTGGAAGTCTCCTACTGCACTTCTGTGAGAGAAGGATATTTTTCCTCCTTTAAAAAAAGAGAATATTTTAAGAATCATGGTATCTTATCCATGCTGAAGGACTCCGGCAAAATTTACCTTCAATCCTTTTGGGTGCAGAAGGCGGATGGAAAGAAGAGCCAAATGGGGACTGAAAGACACATTTCAGTGGTTAGGGAGACTCTGATCTCAGTAATTTGATTTCTGTAATGGGCTGGGAGGTTCAAAGAAACATAACTGTATGAGATCTTATTTTGATATTTCAAAATTATACATTTCGATTTTAATTACTCAAATATTTTTGTTGTTGTTGTTGTAACGTAAAAAAGAGCATTAGGAAAGCCAAAAATATTTTGATCTATGTTAAAACGAAATAAACTTTTTGAACCAAAGCAACTGTGCGCCTCTTCTGAAACTACTGGCAAAACAGAACAAAGTGTGTGTTTATCTTTTCACTCCTACAGTTCTACTGCTGATTAATATCTTCCTGACTTCAGGCGGGATTTTGGAGACCAAGCTAATCAACTTGTGCACAGCCTCTATTTCAGGGGGTTTCATCTACGTTGCTTGGATTATATAAAGGACTTTCTAACACCAAAGTACAGACAGGCAAACATTTTCAAAAACTATATTGAACAATGCAGGGAAAAAAAAAAAAATAGAGCCACATGTTTCTCAAGTTTCCTCCCAAAATGCATTGAGAAAGTATTTGCCACTACTTAAGTAGAGGTTCCAGACAAGCTCTGAGGAACCTCAATGGAGAACTGGGCACCGATCCCCAGATCTATGAACTTCTAGGCCTCAAACAAGTCCTAGAAACTAAAATATTTTATCAATCTGCCCTCCTTACTTTGAGGCTTCCTATGTAGTTTCTAAACAGATTCTACCCTTCCCCCAGAGAACACAAAACCAAGCAGCCAAGCATTTAAGTTACATTTTTTTTCTTCCTACCATTGAAAAGCCAAGATCAAATCTGCTCACTGTGCTTCCATCAAGACCTGTTAGCCTGGTGGGAAAAAAAACCCAACACAACAAACCCAAACCAAAACCCCTGCTGGTTTAGCATGGAGAATCACCACATTTATCTGGACAAATCCGAACTCCACTTGCTAAGCGCTAAAGAAAAGCTATTCAAGCTCTCCATATGCTCGGCAGGGCCTACTAATCTTGGGAGCACCCACATCACACATGCTCTACCCAACTCCTCTTCCCTGCCCTGCCTTCAGCAGATGCTACTAACATCTAGGCATCTGCTGCTGCCTCACAAGTTGCTTTTATGTGCTTTGGGATTTGAAGGGTACTTTCTGTCAAACAAACCTGTCACAGCAGCTGGAAAGCACAGAGATAGATGGAGACGGTGATGTGAATCTGAGAACGAAAGGAAAATTGTTTGCTCCCAGTTCCTCTCCGATTTCTATAAGCCAAACCCTGAACTCCATTCTAATCTTAGCCTGAATCATGGACACAAGTGCTTAATTTGAGCCACAATTAAGCATAAAACCATCTGCTTCTCCTGGCACCAGCCATTCTGAGCTGCAGGAGCTTGGTGAGCTGAGTCACTAGATTTACCTCTTCTTTCAGACAACTCCAGAATGGGGGGTCCTCACCTCTTCTGTGCTTCAGGTGAACCTGACAAGCCCTTTTAGTTTTTTGCTACTGCAAACAAAACGCTGCTATTTTGTTGATTGAAATTCTTTACCGGTACCTCTCACTGCAAGACTTTGCGGTGGATGCAGGCGTTTGCTTTGCCCACCGTCTGTTGAACGTATTCAGGTGTTTGCAGGCATCTGGCTTCTCTTTACAGGAGCCAGTGTCTCTATGCCCTCTTACTCCTGGGGGATTCAAGCTAACAGCACGTTTCCAAACAAAGATCCCGTCTTATTTCTTAAGCTTTTTTTCAAACCCAGTGACATTTAGGGAAAAAAAAATATATTCAAACCAAAGAATGTTATTAATGCTTTCATATACGTACCAATACGCTTTAAAACCTTTGGTTTCCCAGCTCCCTCTCTTCTACCTACAAATTGTGGGTTCCTAAGCGGAACCTACGTACTTGGATCCTAACCCAACCTCTATTAAACTCAGCAAGAAAATCTGCTCGTTTCAGTGGCAACTGGGTCAGCTCCCTGACACTAAAGTGGAATTTTTAATTTTTTCTGTTGAATAAATACTGTAAGGAGCTGTTACAGCACAGGTTACTGCTGCATCAGTTCATCACTTCCACTGGTTCCATCTCTCTGGCCATTTTCAGATACCTTCAAAAAGACTTTTTCCTACTTTTATGCCCAAAGGCTACAAAGAGCACTTGGAGAAAGACACTAAGCAAGAAATGAAATATAGAGATAGAGCTGCTTGCTCAAGTGTCCTGCTCGGAGTCAGAAATCTTCTTGTCAAACCCAGAAACAAACTGGATGGGAAGACGCCCGCGACCAGACAGCGGTATCACATACCGTATGCCCAGTTCACCGCCTCGCACCTCTCCCTTAGCACCAGACTACACCAGTTCAGCAGTGGTCTTAAACACCCACGCAGCACTGTCGTCACCCACTAGATAGCAGAAAAAGCAAAAAAGAATTGAGCCTTACTTTATTCCTTTGGATTCACCAAATTGCCAAGATACAACAGGCAGAAAATACACTCCAGCTGACACTGTAATCAACTTTCAGTTTCCTAGCTTAAAGCTGTATCCCTGCCCTCAGCATGTGGCACTGGATTAAAGTCTTTAGCTCAGAAGAGCTGGGGCATCTCATCTCCTCCCAAATCAGTTCCTAAACAACCATTTTTCAGCTTAGCATATTAAAGGAAGCCAGAATATGACGACAGGGTAGATGGCTGGGGACTCCGACGTCTTCACAATATACTGGAATATGGGCCCAAATCAGCTAAGGGACATGTCTGCAATGGTAAATTCAACAGCAAGAGTTTAAACTATTTTCTTGTGTTCCCATTATTCAACTCGGAAGCTTTTCAGGGCCATTAGTGATGGGACGTGACTAGTGGGACTAGATGAGGCTGCTCTAAAGCTGCGATGAGATGTGCCGTCCCAGTAACAACTGCAGCAGAAAAGCTGCATGAAATGGCTGTTTCTCCTGGCCTGTCCGTGACTGTTTATTGTTACTATTCCCCTTCCAAAGTTTTTCAGTCCAACTGCAAATGCAGTCAGTCCCTAACACGGGGGATTTTGCCAAAATAAAATAAATAGCAAGGCCCTTCAGAAATATATATTTAAGATACTTGAAGTAACCTAATTCATCAGCAAAGGAAAACAGCATGCTCAATTACAGACTACAACAGATATTTTTCCTCCGAAGAGTATGTCTTCATAGCTAGCTCAGATATCATCTTTCGCCTATCTGCATCCACACACAGGGCGGCTTCAAATGAGGTGACACTTTCTCCCTAGGATAGTCAGTCATCCTTGGAGAGATGCTAAAATGCAAAACAAAGCTGTCACTGAAACCGATAGCCTGCCTTTCTGGCAGCGAGGATGTCAGTTCGACTCTTCGGGGTGCTGAACCTCTTCCCTGTGGGCTGGCTGGAAAAAAAACAAGTCACATCTCATAAAAAAAAAAAAAAAAGGCATGGTTTGCAACTTGTTTTCACAGCACAGCATACAAAAGAAGACCTTATGAAAGAGTTTCTTTTAAAAAAAACAAACAAGCAGCCAACCCAGAAGATGCAGCCTCTCGGTGGTTAGCGAAGCCACCTGAAATGATAGGAGATGTAAGTTCAAATTCTCTTCTATCTGATATGGTGCAAGACAGTGAAGCTGAATCACTGCTATCCCAAGGGAATGCCCTGAACCTAAAGTTGCGGGATCTGCCTTTGTAAACCTATCCACATACCATACAGAACAAGCTTAGTCAGAACAACTCCGTGTCTGATCTGACAGTTTGGTACTTAAAACTCTTCTCTGGGACGCGGGAAGCGAGCAGAGCAGGAACTGGGTACCCAGCCCTTCCCAGTGCAGGGGAATACTCCGACAACTACTGGCTGGTTGGCAGCGAGTCTGCCCGACTCCTGCACTAGGCTGTAAATTTTTATCAAGAAAAGTTTTTAAGTCATAAATAGGCTTCCCCAAAAAGCTTTGTTTCTGAAAGACAAGACAACTTCCCTAGGAAAATTACCTCCTTGGGTCTCCAAGTGTGTGCACAGAAGACAGACAAATACCCTCTCCAAACCCAGGAAAAGACTCAAAGGACAGCGCAAGGAATCATAGGCGAAACACCTACAGCTCCTAGCAAATATACCACAAGTGAGAACACAGTAAAATCTGAAATTGCTTTGCAAGGTGGCAATTTATAGCCAGGCTGAGGCCACGGTTCCACATTAGTACCCGAGTTTAACACATTCACTTTATCCCAGGCACTTGCTCCCCCTTCCCCACCTGGGGATCGCTGTCTACCACGTTCCACCCACACGGAGCGGCAGGCAAACATCTATGCTTCAATCCAAGTGCCATTCAGCCCATTGTATAACGGAGACACGCTCAAACTGAAGCATGTTAGACTCCAAGCGGACACCGCTGAACTTTCTGCGCATTGAAGGCCGTCAGGATGCTCCTATGCGAAGTCCCAGGATATTTCCAAAGCAGCACTGTGAAGCTTTATCTGCAAGCAAACACCCACTTTTGCGCAGAGACATCCAAGTTACTCTAATCTGATTAGGCCCACTCTCTGTTTGCCATCAGTTCTGCAAACCTACAGCATCTCCTCCCTGCACCCACACACATCTGGTCACGATCATTTTCCTTCCTAAATAAACTTCAGAGAGCAAAGCAAAGTTTCTAGGGCCTTTCCCCCCCCCCAGCATCTCTGCACGTCAGCTGCCTATATCCCATTAAGCGTGGCTGTTCCACCTCTGGATATGCCCTGTCAGGTGTGGCAAATGCTACAGAGGAGATAAGCAGCGTTCAGCCCCTCTGTTTTGCACTGAAGGATACACACAACAAGCCTAAGGCAGTAAACGTCAACTCAAATGATTCACCACTTTGACTCCAGTGGCAGTTCTCGTGTGCGCAGCCCTTACAGGATCAGAGCTTTTCCTACATCCAAACACAAAGGAAATCTTGGTCCTTGCATGCTCAGCCCGCCTCTTTACTTAGTCCCATAATCCACGTCTCACCTTGATGCATGAGAGCCTCCCTCCTCCCTCGGAGATTTACCCCGATTAAAGCCAGCAGCCACCGAAAAGTGCAATCCTGTTGCGTGAACTGGGCAAAATGCTGTAACGCTTAAAAAGAGCAAACTGCACAGATGAAACTTAGCTCAGTTTCAAGCAGAAGGAAGCCGCCAGTGCCAACAGTGGTGCCTGCTTTGCCCCGGGGGTTTTTCCCTCCATCACCACCAGCTGGAAGCATCACTTCAAATCACCACCAGGTCTCAGGCAGCTCCCTTCCGTGGAAAGATGGTCAATTGTGCTTCCGCACCCCAGTCTGTTCAAACCTGCCCTACGGAATGAGTTAATTGACAACTTTAAACAAGCCTACTTATTACACAATCGGAAAACAATCATGCAGCACACCGCATATCTCATCCCCTGCAGACAAAACACAGGTCCCCGATAACTTAATTAACCTGACAGTTGTTTCTGGGGTATGCGAGGCTTCGCTTACTACAAAGCACACAGGAGAGCTAAGGCAAGGGGACAGGAAACACTGTTCAAATCAGGCTGCCTTTGTGGGGAGAATTTATATAGATTACACCATGTCAAGGGCACCCAAGTCAGATGTAAGAGAGACTGCACGCGTGCATGAGAAAAACAGGCTGGGGAAGAAGCCAGCGGCGGGGCTTTGGCAAACTCCTCTGCTATTCAGACAAGGGAGGGGGGAGAGAAAAGCTTGAGCGTTATGGAAGACGGAAGAGGAGTCAACTTTGCAGAAGCAAGCAGTGATTGCTCCTCGTGCTTGTGTGAATAATAGTCCTGAAACAAAAGTCCCATTGGCTTCAGTAAGAGATTCGCTCTTTTCTACACAAACCTCCTTTTTTGGAAAGGTCACGCATCTAGGTCCCATCACAGCTGCAGCTCACCCAATGGTTGGTCTTGATGACCTTAAAGGTCTTTTCCAACTTAAACGATTCTACGATTCTAAAATGAAAACCCAACTGCAGCGTGTTGTACATCCCAGAACGTGGCAGGACAAGGGAAGAGCAGCAGGTAGATCGACAGCCTCCAAGTCCACAACGCAGTCATCACATCACAGCAACATGGTCCCATGAGTCAGAGCGGGGCTTGAACCCAAGACCCCACACCTCCTGGCATCAATATTCTTGATGAAGCTGAAAGGATAAGGCTGCACTGAACCCCCTCCACCGAGCAAGCACCAGCGTTAAGTGCCTTTTAGAGGGATTGAGCCCTGGAGGGAAACAGAGACTCTTTATATGGATGCGTGGTCCTAACCGTACAAACGTACACGTTGACAGACTATTTTCACCCTTCCCTCCAAAGTGACTGAGGGAGATCAGCATTTACGTCACAGGAATGTCAAAAGCTTTCATTAGTCCAAGATGAGGATCAACAGATTTTCAGACGACAATCTATTAAACAGAGTGGTAGGTGCATTTTACTAACCTGTATTTTACACATGTACGTGCTGGTACTTTCCATCAGCTGTTTTTTTTGGTCTCAATTTTTGCAGCAAACAATACAAACGCTTCACAAGATATTGGATTACAGTAAACCCACAACTTCTGTCGGAAACCTCATCTAAAAACCACAGCAGTCCACTCTAACAGTTGCAAGACACTGAAAACTAACAGGCCTGTACGTTCATTTTGAACAATACCTAGAAACACAGACCTAACCCTTACAGAAATCGGCCAGGCAAAAAATATAATGGGACATGGGAAAACTAAATGGATTTTGAGTAGATCTGAAGTTATCATAAAATAACGTTATTAAGCCTTAGCCTTCCGGGGTTAAGCTATTCTCAGGCTGCTCACAGCGAGCTCTGTTGTGTGGGTTGGATTATTTCATTTCACCTGCCTCTTGCAGGTTTGTGCATTGGCCCCGGTCAACATCAAAGATCAGACGGATGTTGGATCTCAGCAAACACAGCGGTTCGTACATGCTGCTGTTCACACACAGGTCTCCATTGTGCTTAGCAAACAAAAAGCCTGAGCTTTTCAGGCAACACAAGCCAGCGATAATCCTTACGCTTTCAAGTTACAGTATCAAACATAAGCACATCGTTATACAAACTTCAATAAGTGCCATTTCTTCAGCAAAACAGACCTCAAGGACTGAAGGCACCGTTTGATTTACTGGAAGTACAGCAATTCTTATACAAACATGTTGCTTTTGACACATCCATATAATTTCTGCGTATCACTCAATAAGCACCACTACCCAGTACAGTATAAGGAAGAAGTAAAGACCTAGGTCCACTCTGATCTCTCCTTTTTAGAGTAACCGCTTGATTTTGCAAGTCGAATCTGTATGGTTATGTCATCAATATTCCTCAAAAGTCAGTTTGAAGACCCTGGACTCACAAATAGCTTCCCTATACACGCAAAAAATAACCAACGTTCCATACTCTTTAATACAGCATCCAGTGAAGTAAAAATATGTCAGCAACAGACCTGGCAGGAAGGAAAAAAAACCCCACAAACCAACCCACCCACAAAAAAACCCCAACTTTGCAGGGTGTCTGGATGTTGGGATATGATCTGAAAAATACTGAGATAATCATGAACCTTACCAGACAAAATGGAGCAGCTACCACCCCTTTCCTCCTGGATTTGTCAATGGATACGCCATGGTTTTGGTTTTTTAAGTCACAGATACTAATTTTTTCCTCTTGACGTGGTTGCATATAGAGAGCATGGAATGACGCAGAGCAAGGGCACAGCTTTCAGCACCTTTGCTCAGACCTGAATTGAGTCATAGAATCATTTAGGTTGGAAAAGACCTTTCAGATCATCAAGTCCAACCATCACCCCAACAGTGCCCAAACCACCACCACTCCATGTCCCTCAGCACCACGTCTGCCCGGCTTTTAAATATCTCCAGGGATGGCGACTCCACCACTGCCCTGGGCCGCCTCTTCCAATGCTTGACAACCCTTTCCATTAAGAAATTTTCCACAATATCCACCCTGAACCTCCCCTGGCGCAACTCGAGGCGATTCCCTCTCGTCCCATCGCCTCTTCCTTGGGAGAAGAGCCCGACCCCCCCTGGCTACCCCCTCCTTTCAGGGAGCTGTAGAGAGCGAGAAGGTCTCCCCTCAGCCTCCTTTGCTCCAGGCTGAACACCCCCAGCTCCCTCAGCCACTCCTCAGAAGTTCTCCAGCCCCTTCTCCTTGTGCTCCAGACCCCTCACCAGCTCCGTTGCCCTTCTCTGGACACGCTCCAACACATCAAGGTCTTTCCTGTAGTGAGGGGCCCAAAAGTGGACACGTGACTTGAGGTGGGGCCTCACCAGTGCCCAGTACAGGGGACAGTCACTGCCCTCATCCTTAGGCCGGCAGGAGAAACTCTTCTCCCTCACCTCCCCAGCCATATGGATTTCAAGTCAGTCAATTAGGCCTGCAAAGCAAACGGCTACGCCAACAGCCCATGATTTATGCAATGTCACACACCGTAAGCGGCACAAAAACTCAATCCCCGTTTTCAGCCATTTGCCCACCACAGACAGGGCTACGATGGAAGCTGCGCCTGCATCCCCTGGTGCCGAGAGGCCGCAAGCGCCCGCCGAGGCCTGCAGGGCCTTCAGGACATGGAGAACAACCGCTTGTCAACACCACAGATTCCAAACCTTCGGCTCCCGACCGGCAGCGCCGCAAGCTCAGCGCCTGTCACGAGGCACCCTTCTGCTCCACATCACCTATTTTCACGAATTTGTCGGAATTTCACACCTTTCAGGACTCTTGTCAGATCTGACTGGAACTGGTCAGCAGGTTCAAAAGCGCTCCGGTTCCACACAGACACACATAACGGGATTGCGTATGTCTGGTTTCCTCAGGAAAGCAAGAGACACGACTATTTTTTATTTTTTTTTTTTAATGCTTCCTCTCAGTGCGTGGCTTCAGGCAACCCATTCTCCTTCTGTTTATCCATCTGTGAATGCGAGAGAGCACCTACCTTCCCCACAGTGACAGATGCTTAATTAATTCCAAGGGTGAAACTCACCCCTTTGCAGACAGCCAGCGCAGGACCCAGCAAGCACTCGCACCCTATTTCGAGGATTTCAGCGAAACGCGAGCAGCGCACGTGTAGCGGCACACGGAGAGGTTATGAATGTGAAATCCCGGTCTAATTCTTAAGTCAAGTGAAGCAGATGCATCTGTTATGGAGCCACAAGAGGAGCGTTCCCTCGCTCGGGGGCGACGGCTGAAGTCCCACCACCATTCCTCATGTTTAACAGAGCTGCTGCCTCACTTCCACGGGCCGCGCATTTGTGCTTGTTAGCGATCACCCACTGTCATCCGCCTCACCCTCCTCAGAAGGAAGATCTTCAGTTATTTCTAAGTTTGTGCGATACCTCACACAACCCACCCAATATCAGTGCCCGAAGGCTCTTCTGTAACACAGCAATGACAGCAAGGGCTCTAACGCAAGCTCTGGCTTGAACTCAGGTATACGCTTTGCGGGTACTAATCCAAGTTTGTACTACAAGAATACAATATTCACAGGCAAACGCTTCCCTACACATCAACCACTATTTGCTGTACTCTACAGGACTATTGAAACACTTTCCTCCAGAGAGCAGATGCCATATGGGTATGTAGGCTCAATTAGCACATGCTGACAGATAGCAAGACACTTAAAAAAAAAAAAATTCGAAGCCTTGGCAAGCCTGAAAAGTTACTGTATCGATTATGTCATATTGCATCTTGTGGTGCCTTAACTTTTGAGGTTTCTGTGCTGGGAAAGAAAAAAAATAAAGAAATCAGAGAAGCGATAGGAGACACGAAAAGGGAAAGCGGGAGGGGGCTCTTCAAAGAGGCACCAGGCTGGGAGCGATCAGCAAGCGACGTGGCAGGGACCACCTTGCCAGCTTCCCTTGCCAAGGGTGGGCAAAGGCCCTTCACAGAGCAGACGTTTTATTACTCACACATCTCTGACTACCCAAACTGATCTTAAAGCACTTTGGCATGTCCCAAGGGTCATTACAGATGACTTCCTCTCTGCATTAATAATGAAACGGCTCTTAACCAAAATTAAACTGGAGCAGCTTAATAGCATTTTAAAATTGACAAATCTGAAACAGCTAATTTCTTATTCCCCTCTTGCCCCTACAATTAGCAATGGGAGAAAACTTCAAGGTTTTCTCTCTTAAGAAGTGCTGCAGAATCTCCAAAACTTCTACAGGAGACAGAAAAGAAAGAGGAGCAGCGCCCCCTCTCCAATTAAAGGACTTGAGACCACCTTCGGTGCTGTGCAGGGGGCTCCATAAAAGCTCAGACAAAATGGGGCTAAGCAAACAAACCCAGAAATGGTGGCTGGTTTTCCCAATTGGAAAACTGATGGTGTGGCGAGATAAGGGTTCATCCTCTGCTCTTATCACAGATGGATGATTCGCTAAATTCCTTCCGACTGGGAAGCGCACATGTTTGTGGACCGCTACCACATCACACAACTTCAGTGCACATCTTACAGCGAGTACCAGCTGGACAAAGCACATGACCCTTCGCCTCCTGGTAAACGACCATCTGTACCTGCAGACACAGCTACAGACTTCCAACAAAAAAAAATAAAATAAAAATGAACAAAGAACAATAGTTTCCAAGCCCACCTATGTGGCTTAGAAGCCACTTTCAATTTGCCAAATACAGCCGGAGTTTCAGTACGCGTAGCTCTCTGGTAAAGCTCTCAAGTGCTGTAATGATTTCTGAAAAATAACTTAGGCTTTTTCATGGGGATAATATTGTCACAAGAAGCGTGGCTGACACTTCGTGAGAGTCCCATGCCCTGCTTCTCAGCCCATGAATTTATGGAACATGAATTCAACATTCACAAGTGCTAGCGGGAAACCACCAGCTTAACATGGAGCAGGTGATGCAGCAAGCCAGGGTAGGCTATGGACGCTCTGCAATGAGCCAGGTCTTTCCATTTCTGTTTGACTCATCCAGTAGAGCAAAAGAAGAAGTCATTGTGACAACCCAGGAGGAATCAAACTTCCATTCCAGTGATCTGTGATGAGCACAGTTTCCCTCCCCCAGAAAGAGCACCCAGCTCCACTCCGCGATGTTTTTGCTACAGCATCTACTCCACTGAGGCTGACACCGGCGCGATGCACACCAAACACCTCATCTGGAGAAGTGTGAGACCAGGGGAGTGACAAACAAGATTTTTCCCTCCTGTCTCTCTGTCAAACACAGGAAACAAAAATAAAGGATAAAACCAGCTCCTCGATGTGAAAAGCAAACCTGACTAGGGAAAGAAAACAACAAATCCTGCCTGGCCATCCCGTGCTGACGTTGCAAGAGCCTGGGAAACAATCTGCCAGAATAAATAAGCACTTGGATGCATTAATCGCCTTACGAGGAGATCACTGTGTGCCAGGAGGAAGCAAAATAGGAGTTGGGTGGGGGAGAGGCACGTGCAGCCATTCAAACAGACCTGCCCTACAGGCAACACCACTCGAGCAACCAACACACTCATCTCTGCTCCAAAAAAACATGGGCTACTCAATATATCCTGGGTAGAAACCATCTCAGCAGTGAAGACTCACAGCATTGAGTTTACACAGAGAACTGGGCATGAGGGGACATCATACCTGAAGGTCTCAGTAGAGGCAATTTTAGAGGGTACTGGGCCCTTCTCAGTTTCATCTCAATGGAGCTGGACTGTGGTTCTGTGGAGCTGGACTACAGAGAGGCACTTCAAAGCTCCGAGTAAGTTCAGTGTCCCTAGACAAAAGGTGCTGTGAAAACTACAAAGACCCAACCGCTTGTTGCCCCAATACTTTAGGGAAATAGACGGAGACTTGCTGATCAAACAGCAACAGGGAGCAGTCCACTGCTCTGCTCCTAAAATCCTGCTGAGAACCTCTCTCATACACCTTTATAAGCATCAACTCAAGGGAAAGGATTTGAAGACCAAGGAACAGTCTCACATCTGAAGATGGGGACAAATGACCTCTTCCAGCTTTGATGAAATAGCAAAGGGGGAGCCTCCTTGGCTGTTTGGAAGGAGGAAAAAAACATACGGTCATGAGAAGAAATAGATTTCTTAGATTAGACAAGCAGAAAAGCATGTTGCAGAGCCCATTTCCAGAATGTTTTCAGAAACCTGCTGCAAAGCCTGTGGCAAGAACCTCAGCCTTCGACAACACACCAGCTGGCAGCCTGCAACCAATCTTCTGCCGCAGCCCTGTTGCTCTCAGAAACACTTCTTTCGGCAGCAAGTTCTACCACCTGATGCTCAGCTCGCTCGCCTCCCTTCTTCACCGCTGCCCCTGCTGCTTCGCTTACTTGTACTAAGAAACGGACATAAAAGGGGGCACAAAAAGGAACAGTTGTTTATCCCAGAGCGGTGGCTCGATCTTGATTTGCTGCCAGACCCTTTCCCCCTTCCCACCTTGGTTTATACACGGCACAGATGTTTAACGCCGATGCCTGCTTTCTTTCTCAAGAGCCTTCCTGCAGCAGCTGGTCCCCTGAGATGGGCTTTCTTCCCCCGGCTCTCCCTTCTGTTACAGGCAGACGGATGCCTTCCTGCTCTCCTGCCTTCTCACGTGGGAACGCTAAAGCCCTCCGCTTCTCACATTAACTGCAAAACCCTTCAAAATTAAGGTTATTTTCCTCCCTTCTCTGGGCTCCTGTCCCAACCAGAAGGACATCAAAGCCTTCACCTCATACGTGGCTGCTGTGTGAACACCATGAAGTCCACCCACGTGGCGAGGGATGGGGAGAACACTTTCCGCAGGTTTTGATGCACTCGCATTGAGTAAAGTTTAATCAGGCCTGAGATTCAGCATAACACCGGTATGCCAGTTACTTCCATAAAACAAAAGCTTTGGGGAACTTAGCAAGGAATAAGATGAGAAATGGTGCGGTGGTGACTACGTCGTACAGCAACACGAGATAATTCACCTCTCCCTGTAAGGCTCAATCAGAAAGACTTCAAATTCTGGTATCCAAACCACAACGTATTTTGATGGGAGCAATTTTTTCCTCTTTCCCTGGAGAATATTAACTGAGATACAAAGAAGGAATGTTGATTTAAGCAGCTATCCAAAAAAAACCCTTCTGTTCTTCTGCATTAATAACTTCTGGATAAAGTGAACTTCCCTGCCAGATTAAGTTAAATTTAAGTCATATTCCAGAAATATAAAATTTCTTCGATTTTATTAAAATTGAAAAGCAGCCTATCAGAGGTGTATTTTCATGACATGCCGTTCTCGGGCACTATATATTTTATATGGATGTAATTATTCTAGCTATTCATCACAGAACCACAAATCCAACTTTCAAAAAGTATCGTAATGCAAGATTCATTGAATCCAGCTGATATTAAATATCAACAGGGTTCCATTATCAGTTTTTGTATCTGAGCACTGTAATATCAGCTATTACTCTTTTATATTAAAGTTGTATCTTCGGAAGAGAATTACTTCCCTTGGCAACAATGGTAAATGTTAACTACCTTGAATATTTCAGTCACATATACATTATGTATAAGATTGTGATCTGCTAAACAATAATGCAGAAAAACAGAAAGCGACAAAAAGATTTGCTTTGTGAAAGATTTCTTTCTGTACACAGAGAAGAAGCACACACTATACAAGGAAAAAAAAAATAATATTTGGAATAACGTGTCAAGCCTTTTTCCACTGGGATGCGAGAGTCTGATTTAGTATTTCTGAAAGAACGGAGCTCTGCCTAGCAAAACAAAGCATTAAAATAAAACGGTTCATGTTATTTGTACGACAGTAATGCCTAAAGACCAAGCAGCATGGTGAATTATGTGAGGCACCATACATACAAACCAGAAGAGGTCCTTGCCTTTCTCGTGCGGTTGAATTGCGAACTCTTCACAGCACAGACACAGCGCAGAGAACTAGTGAGCGCACACAGATCAAGGCGGACGGAGAAGAGAACCCAGGTTTCTCCAGCTCTTGTTTAAAGCACTCTCCGATAGGTCACACCGCCGTCTTCCAACCACTTTTGAGCAACCCATGGATGTACTATTCCCACACCCAGGCTCGTGCGAGTCAGGGGGGGTTCCCCAAAGCCGGCTGGAAAATCTTAAGCCTCAAACTCTGATGGCGATACCTGTGCTCAGACCTCACTCTGAAGACGCATGCAGATGGTACATCCCACCGCCTTCCCAGAAAGTAGAGTTATGTAAACCAGCGGTCGCATCAGGTTTAAATTAATGTTTACATTGATAAGTAAATTGAAAATTATGTTGCTCGCATGCATTACACAAGCTAATTCCACGTCCCTATTTGCAAATATTTACAAAGCTCTAACTCAGTCATTAGACTAGATACTTACAAATCATTTGGAAACTACCAGTTTATGTCAACTTCATTTTTCATCCAGTGATATTAGGCATTAACGGGCAGCAAAGCAGCTGAAACTCCCCATCATTTTCTTGTTTAAATTCACAAGGCAGGAAGGCAGTTATCGATATTAAAGCTGAATTATTCAGCTGTGGTGTTAGTTATGCCACGTTATGCCGCTCCTGTTTTCTATGCCCCCTCAACCAGTATCTGCTCCCTCCCATTCACGACCATTTTGCCATCCGATCTATTTGTAGATGGATTTGCCAACTGGCCACACAAACACGTACGGTGAGGCAATAAACCGAGAAGCAAGGGGCTACTAACATGAATACTGCCACCAAGAAGCTGCCATGCTACGCCCAAACACATGAGCCATCAGCTGTCCTGTCTTTATTAACCCATACACTTCAACTGCTGGTCTACATCAAACGAGATACGGCTTTTGAAACTCGTAGGTCTGTATTAATCATACTGATGCCAGAAGGAAGCAATTTAAAGTACCAAACAAAGCTGCAGAAGAGCCCACAAAGACGTTACTTTTAGGGATACCATATCTACTCCCCCGTGGAGTAAGGTGAGGATGCCCTTGCTCACCACAAGTAGTGCTTGACTTTTTACGTGCTCCAACTAATTGCACCAAGAGCACTCCTGATATTCAGCACCAGTATCTGCATTGCAATCTAGAATTTGATAGCTTCCATGTAAAACTTTTAGGCGTATAGATATACCTTAATGTAGACTACAGACAGTCACAGGTGGAAACTCTTGCTCATTTATAAACTCATTTTATTGAAAAACGCATCTATTATGGATCAGTGTGAAATGTTACAGCTGCTCTTAAAACTCAAAAGGTCAGAGGACCTTTAACAATTTTATTGAATAGATTATTGAATAACACACTCAACGTTAGCCATTCTTTCTGAAATAATCTCTGTTTTTGTAGATGCAAATGCATCTGGAAGCACCGTAACCACAAAGAGAAGCAGTCACCATAGGCTCCAGCATCCTGCAGCCTAAGCCCTTACTAGATGTCTAACCAAACGACGTAGGTTTGTACAAAGGCGAGTTTGTAACCCTGTTTAAACCTATTGCTTAACCTTTTGGCCACCTTTTGATAGTCTGGCATGAAGTTAGAGAATCGCAAGCTGCACACACTACCTGCCTGCGCCGCCCACGTACACTAAACATTCCCAGGCTAAGCGCATACCTAAGTTCTCTCTTCCTACTGGGAATCCACTTTAGAAGTCAAACGGGAAAGGAGCATTTTTGTTCTACAACGGAAATAAGTAGCCAAGCAGAGGAAATACTGTATTAGCACACCCATGCTAAGCATCAGGGACCACGTGGAACCAGTCCCTGCCACACACATTTACGGGGAACCAGCATCCCTCGTTCAAACAAGGACAACGTAAGCGAACAGCTGGGGTTTTGGCTCCCTGTTGCATGAAGAGGGCAATACGTTTCATTACCCATCACTTCATTGCCACTTTTCTGAGAAACGTTTAAAGGTCTCTGTAAACTCATCACTGAGGACAAAAATACACGAATTCCGGTGCCTCCAAGAACGTTCAGCATAAAGCTTACCGCAGAGTAAAAGCCGGTACTGGAAAATCATTTCAAAAGAAAGCCCAAACCATTTGAAGGGCACCATCAAAACAGCACAGAAAAAACACTGTTGACATTTCCTTCGGATTCTTCCAGAGCTAGACCTGCAATAGCTATTGATTTGTTGTTTTCTTCACAAGTATATATACATTATTTACTACAACTGAACAGTTTGTAAACCAACTTTCTTGAGCTTTTGAAATATTGATATCTTTCAGAAGGTTGAAACCTCTCCTGAAAACCTCAATTCCGCGTACAAAGCCTAAAATACTGCCGCTTAATCTATACAAAAGCAAAAACTATTTTTCTTAATTGACAAGGTGCTGTTTACGGTTTTTAAAAGCTGATGCTCATCATGTTCCACTTCTCTCTACAAAAAAAAAAAAAACAAACAAAAAACCAAAAACCAACTACTTCTTCTTTTCCTTGTTCAAAAAGGGACTTGTTCTCCTTTCCAAAACTTCATTTCTTGTCAGTTCAGAAACTTTCTCAGTGGGCTAACAGTCTTTTTAATTTAGTAACACCACTCCGACTACGGCCAAAAAATCAATGACTTCAGAGAATACACCAAGAAAATTTGGTATAAACAAGTATTGGATAATCTTCACGGATAAGTAGTCAGCTTAGCCTATGCAGTCGAAAAGGCTTTTATAGTTTTTACAAATCTTAACAGGAATATAGATGGTTTTGCTGGGAAGAATTCAACTGTGCTGTTGTTATTTACGCTATAACCACCGCTAATATTTCAACATAAATATTCATCGCCCGTGTGCCCGTCTTCCCTACCCTCCCAGCCAACCACCAAATCATTATACGGCCGAGATTCACAGGAGAGATGACAAATATAGATCAGAGCGCCAGGGCGAGGAGCTCACAAGCTCTCCTGGGGTTCCCTGTGCCATCCCAGCCTCCCTCAAACCGCTCCCGAGCCCCTGCTCAGTTTATTAAAATATAAAGAATTTGAATTTAAAGCCAATCTCTGCCCACTGGTATTACCAACCTGCATTTCTTAAAGGCTTTTCTGCACACAGTTTGAGACCGAGGCTAGTGCTGAAAATACGCTAAAATCCTGCGTGCTCTGTTAACGCAAACAGGAGGTAAAAGCTTTTGATGTTTTCCATGCGTGCTTTCCACAGAGATTTAATGCAGGGTGGCAGTTACATAAGGGGAAACTGAGGCAGAGTGTGCTGAAGAGGCCGCCTCAAAGGCAGAACTTGGAGAAAAAAGCACTTACAAAGTTGATGGATGTGGTCTATAGAAGAAAAAGGGGCAGGATAAGAGGAGTTTACCTGATAGCAGGGATCGCAGTTGCTTGCTACCTTTTCACATCACATAATCCATCACAGCTACTAACAAAAAAGGGTGTTTTAGCCACTGGTAAAGATGGACATGATTAAGTTTCAAGACCCACCTGCCTTGTTACCTGTGGAATCACACGCATCTGTGGAAGGCTAATACAAAACACCTGCTGGCCTCTGCACCAGGATTTTACCCACCTGGCAAGTAGAAGAACTGTTGAAAACATGACTTTGCATTTAAACACACACACCCCCCTCCCCAACAGCCCCATAGCCCCAGGCCTGTTCCTGCCCAGCACAGCAAGCTCTGCCTTGCCTGCTACCTAAAATCAGCTTTGTACATGAAAGAGCAGCAGAAGCACCACGTAAGGTTCCTGCTGGGGTGAAATCTCACATCCCTCCTTTGACTTTACTCCCAAAACAGCCCGCGGAAAGAGCCAGGGAGAGATTTCTTCTTGGGCACCAGCCGAGCATTGCTTTCCTCTCCGTAACAGCCGTAATAACCTGATGCACGCCACATCCTTTTGCCAAGCTCAGGCCTCTGCGTATATCTTTGTGTCCTTATTAAACCGCAGATAGAAATTTACCGCGCGTAGCAATCTGAATGCAAGGTCTCTAGAACTGCACAACCGAAACCTTACCAAGAAGTTCACACAGACTCTATTCTGTGCAGCTCGAACAAGCACCCCTTTCTATCACGTACATCAGTTAATTTAACTCTGAACTTTCAGATGCCACAGCACAGACTTCTACCAGCTCATCTACATCTCTATCGACCTGTCTTAACCCTCTGTCATTTACATTATTTATCAAAGTCTGACAGCATGCACAGCGCTCCACCAAAAACATATGCTAAAACCGCCAGGCTTTGCCCAGATGAGCTTATCGTCTAACAGATACAAGACACAACACGAGAGGAAAGCCAGATGTGCCACAAAACATCTGTCAAAAGGTACCGGACAAGACAAATTCGCTCCTTTTCAATCGATAAGCCTAAAGGTATTATACTGATAATCTAAGACCTGCGGAGAGGTCAGGGACGCTCACGATAAAGGGACTGCTCCCTGCGGCGCTTCCTGAGGCTTCACCTCTTACTGCATCCAGATTTCAAACTCATTTTCCTTGCCTGAAATACCTGACGTTTCCTGGGCGTGCTATCCAGGGCTATCATTCAACATTTTCTTTCGATGGTTATCGCCAGCAGGAGCCTGGTAATGCACACCAATCACACCAGTCGCGCAGGCTGCTCTCCCCACTTCATTCAGTCGCCTAAAGGTTGTTCTTAGTAGTAATGTAGCGAAGGAAGCGCAAGCACAATAAGCCGTAATGCATTTAGATGGCCCCACTTAGCTCAAACGCACTTTTACCTCGACAGAGCCGTTGTTCTCCACAAGTCTGTTTCCAAAGGGAAAGTCAGAACAAAACAGGGCTACACGAATCTGACCTGAAGTTTCCCATTTAGGTTGCCTTTACTCAGAGCCACCTCAGCGTGCTGCAATTATTCGCCAAAACCTCTAGCGAATGTGAACGAAACATGTCAATTAACCGCCATCAATCAAAAGATATTAGAGCAGCTAGGTACATAGCTATGGACTCTAGTATCTTCTCGTTGATAGCAGTTAAGGTTTTATTCAATTTACCTCTCTTCACCGGGGCATTAACACATATATAAACATTTCTACCACCTCAGAGAGGTCACCTATCAAAAAAAGCTAACTCCACCCTTATTTAAGAATAACTTCTCATACCTTAAGAAGGCTGTTTTATCCACGTAAACGAGCACACAATTAGATAGAGATGCACAAACACTCTATTAATACAAGTTACTTTAATTTCGACAGTTCTAAAACCAACTACATTTTCAACCTCAATGAGTTTAAGCAAAAAGACGACGACACGCTGATCTACTGGACCGGAACGAATTTCAAGCACTACTTCAAAACTTATTTGCATAGATAAATATAAGCCAGCACGCATTTGCATCTCAACAGGTGCAATTTCAGTTCTTCAAAGACTAAGGCCTCCTTATTTTGGCGTATTTTAAGAGTAAAATGCTTCAGGTACTTACTTCTAAGCGTGCGGAAGGAAGTTCGTGACTGAGATCTGCTCTTCTGAAGCCCCACAGAGCAACTGAACGAAACTGGGGTAACCAAAGCCCCAGGCAGAGCAAGGAGCATGGGACGACCCCCAGGTGAAGGGATTAAACCACTAAAACCACCCCAGCCCTCCCCGCAGCTGTGTCACCTTCCAGCTGCTGCAAATGCATCTGGGGGGCTTTAATCAACGTGAAAACTCTTTGCAAAGGCAACAAGTAACTGTTGGCTTTCTTTCAAACTTGTATTAATAATCCAGCGTTTCTACAGAATATTTTCTAAGACCTCTTAGGTGCTCTAGAAAGCACAGGACAGGCTTAAAAAAGCCTCGGAGGCTTAGCACATCTGTTATTTTAACCTTGAGGGATTCACCCTAAGCCTTCCCAACTCTTTCAAGTCATTTAATGCTTTGCAGGGAAGGCAGAGGAGGGGACAGAGAAGTCATCTTGGCTACTAGGACCTTGTCAGTGAAGTGAGAATCCCAGTTGCTGCTAAAATATCTATTTCTTCCCCCCGCCCCCGACTGAAAAGTGCCGGAAAACTTGTAAATCTTTATGGTCTCAAACACTAGCCAAATAATGAGAAACGCATCACCCCAACAAAGTTTCTAAGAAGTCAGCCTGCACAGAAACAGAACAGACTGACGACCGCGGGATGATAAAGACGAAGACATCATCTCGAATTTGAAGGTGGAGAATGTGGCAGGTTCAACTGGAAAGACAGAAAAAGCTTATGGAAGAGATGGGGTTGGTCACTGCTGCAAGCAGGCTGCTGAACTTAAGCTAATTGTTGATGAAGGCACTCAGGGTTATCCCGTCTTCCCCAGCATCTCTAGTGGCTTCCATTTGCTGTTGGTTCCCAAACCCTCCCACAGTGGGTTTTCAGTGAAGCTGCACAAAACAGGGCCAGATTCAGTTCTAGACTGAGCTCCAAATGTGAACAACCACCAGGTCCAGCACGTAACCCGCCTGCAAGCCCTTTGCCACTTGGGCTAGTGAGCAAGTGACCTGTAAATCGTTCCCGAGGCACTTGCAGATAAACTGTAAACTAATTAATATCAGAATTATTGATGCACAGCAAATATTTTGCAAAGGATTTCTCTCAAACTCTGCCACCACTTTACACTTTACAGCATTGATTTATAAATCATTGAACAAACAGTGGCATGTCCAATAAATACTTTATGAGTGTTTGCCAGCAGTTTATCTTACATAATACGATATAAATACCTCGCAAATACTGCAATGTTTGAGCACACTGTTTATAAATTACAACCTGCATACCATCAACTACTGCTAATAGAACCGTTAATTCCTTTGCCCAATACAAGGAAATTTAAAGGGAATTTGGCCCCATGCTTGGGGTGTAGCAGTAGGAAATACAAGCCTTGCCTCTGATTATTCCTTGATTCTAGTCTCTACTTCATCTCTCTTCTCATTATCAGCCAAGGATGTTTGTTCTTCCTGCCCTGCCTGCCTTGAAGCTTTGGAGTTCCCCATAAACATATATTATCTATAGGCTCCTCCACCTGACTTCAAGAGGAAAAAAACTTCTTCACATTGCTTAGAGTGCTTGGAGTTTGCACTACTTTCTTTTTAACTAACCGCTAACTACCAAACATTCCTATTTCTAACACTTCTTACAGCAAATAGTCTGTTCACGCGCTCTGTATGTCTGCATCCAGCTGCTTTCCCTTGAACGATCCTCAGATAACAAGTTCTTCAGACGGAGATTACCTTTTTTTTTACATTCTTTGCTAGGACTATGGACCATGGACCCTGGATCCAGGTCTGGGGTCATGTGTAGGGTAAACACAAATATTAAACAAGGTGTGATTCATTTTCTTATTACATCTCTTAAATGCCCAACTTGTCCAGCTTCAGAGAATACATGAGAAATACACCTAGATCAGTCAAACTTTCTTCGTGTCTGCCGTAACCTCAAAAACATCCTGTAGGAACACACATATCTAGATGAAATCACAAATCCCAAGGTTTTAAGATCAGAAACGCTTCTGCGCTCAGCTTGCGGAGCCTCCTGCAGAAGGCAGGCCATCACAGCTTGCCTAGCCTGCGAGCCGGTGGCCACTGAAACCACAGGAATTTCTCACGTAAGGCACCGGGCGGCCAGAAAAGGCATGTTGGGAGCAACCCCATTTCACTCTGAAGTTAACTCTTGTGTTCAGCAGGAAGTTGATCCAGACGACCTTCAGAGGACCCTTCCAACCCACGTTTGCCTACTATTCTACGATTTAATTTGGCCAGCCCTCTTGCTTTTAATGAATTAAGTGTCCAAATGCAGTTAAGTTCAATCTTTCCCTGAAAATTCAGCCTGAATAAACAAGCAAGTCATGCGATGGTGACTTATTTTGCTCTAAATTCTTGGGACACGTATCTTTTTTTCCAGCAGAACACTAACATCCCTGTATATGCTACCCTGCTCTCTTTTTCAACTCTAAATCCCAGGAGGACTTTGGAGGAAAATGCTTTCTTTTTCCTTCTTCATCAGCCTATCAAAGATCCCTGAATTCCCGCTGTTCCAAGAACACACTTTTAGCAAACAAGAGTGCTTCAGATCACTGGGGAGTCCAAAGCACTGATTGAAAGTCACAAGCTACCATAGTTTTTGCGTTATCAAATTGATTTTTGCTTGCCTTTTTAAGACACAAAATATCACCGGGGGGGTGGCAGGGAAGGGGGGAGACACAGAGGGCTTTTTTGACTTTATTACTTATTTCTGTTCCACTTGCACCAACAGTTATCACTGAGGCCAAGGCTGCCCTGGTGCAAAATGCTGGGCATAAGATGCAGGCTCTATCCTGAAAAAATCCCAATTTAAACGAGACGTACGAACAGTTAGGAAGGAAACAGGCTGCCCAGAGAGGTGGGGGAGTCTCCGTCTCTGGAGACATCCAGACGCGTTCCTGTGCCACCTGCTCTGGGTGACCCTGCTCTGGCAGGGGGTTGGACCAGATGATCTCCAAAGGTCCCTTCCAACCCTACGATTCGGGGATTCTGTGATTCATATCATAAGGCAGGAGCAGAGTCAGGACGACCCAACTCCACACCGCTGGGACAGCAGGTCTCTCTGGAGCTCCTGCAGTCACTTAACGCAATGAGCTGTCTTAAAGGCCACCTTTAAGTGGCCTTCTTAAGTGGTGTCTTCACCAACCACAAGACCTTTTGCCATCGTGTCCACAGGAACGCAACAGGAATAAGATCTACTACCTGGCCAGGTGGCAGCTGATCACCGGCACCTTGTCTCCCTGAGGGGCACTAACTCCTGAGCTACTCAAGGCTGCCTTGCAGATGCACAATGTGTCAGCTGCTACCGAGTTTGGAATGACTCTCTTCCTTTGCTGCCCAACTTCTGATACTTCCTAGAGAAAAAAAGTCCAAAAATTACTAAAAGAAGCATGAATGCATTTAAGCAGCTTATTTGTTGCTATTTAGAAAACCTGTCTTACCTATAATTCAATCATGCAACAAAACCAAACAAGAAATTATGTACATATTTCTCACTTAATTTTTAAAGTCACCTAAATAATGGCCTAGGGTGATGTATCTTAGAGCCCCTGAAGCTCATCATGTCTTCCGAGCGAGCAGATAATGTTCCCATCCGTCTCTGCAGCTCATTGAAGACCTCGGAAGTGCTGAGCTAGCACTGGAGGGCTGCTTGGCAGTGACTTTTGTTGGAGAGAACCCTGGGATCTGCCTGCCTCAAATGCAGTTTTATTTTTGCCGTACTGGAATATGTCTCAGCACGGTAACGACAAAGGTATAATGCATCCCTTGACTCCAGTAATGACTGATATAATTCTCTTCTGTAGACTAATTTCCTTTAACCTGCCTACGTATCATTAAAACACCAGTCGCCAGGGCATCAAAGCAAATAATGGGCATTAAGTACTAGTGGAGTAACTGCAGGAGAAACAAATGAAGCTATATTTGGTTCTGCTATTCCATTTAGGACCCCAAACTGCTGTGCTTTTGGGTTTCCTTATTCTGCATTTGACCTATCTACTTACGCCTTTCTCTTTAACTCTTTTACCAGTACGGCGCTAGGTTGGTTGGACGTTTAAGGAAAGGGCTGGTTTATTCTCATTTGCCATGGACAATGACACTTACTAAAATAAGGATAATCAAACCTCATCCTTCCAGGGATGAGCAGGACTACGGTGATCAAAACCAACACTTTCTGCTCTCGCAGGGCACTGGGGAGCACGTTGTGTGTCCCTGAAATCTTGTCTTTCCTCCTCTTCTCTGGGGAGCAAGGAGAGATTTTGGTTCTTGCCTTCTCATAAGCCCCAACTTAACAAAGTCTGTCAGAGCCTTCTTTATTGCTATTAATGTTATGGGGAAGGCATTCCAATTGCGCAGGGGCAATAATATCAGACAGGTAATTTGTTTCTCTTAATTTAAGGCACGGTTCCAGCTTGATGCACCTACAGCTGGATCAAACCCCCTTTCCTTCGTACAGCTTTAAAAAAAAGTGAGTAGTGACATTTGAAGGAGCCCAGTTGCTGGAACCACCTAAAAATTAATTCCCTTCACTATGTCGTGCATTAGACCCTTAAATCTTCATGCAGCTTAAAAATACCTCGATTTTCCACGTACAACGTGCCAAAATCCTTCAGGGACTTTTTCCAATGGGGAGTCAAGATAAAATTGTGTTTATCAATCTTCAGAACACTTCCAATTCATTACGGAAAAGGGCAGCTTATTCCAAAAGATTTCTAAATCTCAGAGCAAAATATTGCCAGCCTTGGAAATAATTCCGAGCGACAGAGTGCTTTTACAGACTCTTTCCCCGGTTGCAGATCCTACCCACAGCGTTATCAGGACAGTATAATTTCAGTGCCCTGCTGACATTTGCAAGACAATTATTAGCTAGAGAGACAGGCAGCAGTCAATTTTCCCCAAAGTCTTCCAGAACCTGTTATTTGGTCGCATCAAGTTGTTGTCTTTTGCAGAGCACAAAGTTCAACAGCTTCGGTCTGAAGGTCAGACAGATTTTTTTTATTTTTTTATTTTTTTTTTTCCTTGTTTGTCTGTATTCTGCACAACCGGGAGCTCTTGCAGCAAGACGGCTCCTTCTTTGGGAGCTCAGCGGCACTCGGACACTGCGCAAGGACCATAAAGATGCCATCACAAGCAAACGTTCCGTAAGGACGACTTGTCATTAAGGCCCTTTTTATTAAGGGAGGAATCATTAGGGAAGCATTAGTTTGTATTTCTTGGCTCTTACCTGGACACCTGGTGAGTTGCTCCATCCTCCCTTCCAGAGCAGTCACTTCCCTCACAAGAACTGCATGAAGAGGAGCAGAAAGACCTTCCCTAAGAAGAGTTCGGGCATATTTTTAAGCTGAAGTTGTAATAGAATCACATGATTCCAGGAACTTGACACTTGAAAAACAAAAAACAAATAGGAAATAACAAAAGACTGGAAATGAAAGTATTACAGTTCTGTTTTTTTTTTTTTTTACATCACAATTGAAGAGCTAGGTTTTTTTATCAAATTTCTTTGGCTTTAATTGCAGCCACGGTAGTTGAAGTTTCAATTTCTCTTACATCTAGAGTCCCAGAGAGGCTTGTATCGAGCCCTTTTTGTTTGATCACCGCAACCGACACTATTCCAGGTAGCTCAGTACACGCCGCAATGACTTCTCCTTTGATCTAAAGCATCCACGACATAAATATTTAGCTCTTCACGACCTTTAGCACTTAAGCGAGGTATAACTTCATGTCTTCAAAACATTCTCGGAACATTACCTCTTTAATTGTCAAGAATACAAAGAAAAGTTATAGGGTTCTTGCCCAAACTGGCATCAGCGTATAAACAGCAGAAACCCAGCAACATTTCAGGCAGAAAAGCATGAATTTATCCAGAAGATCACGCACACGGTACTATATTCCGTTCATCTTGGGCAGCACAATTCCCAATAATTGCAAAGAAAATCTGCAATCTGGGTCTAATGCCAGTTCCAAACGTCCCTCAAAACGCTGCTAAACTTAAAAGTGATTTTGAAATCAGGAAATTAAAAAAGGCAGTTTGTTTAATCTTACAGTAGTTACAAAGTTGCTTTTCCCAGGGCGTGTGGGGCAACGGCATTGATGAAGACTATAAATAGAATTAAAATAAACAGCTATTCTCCAATATTCACATGAGCCCAGCAGCTGGGGGCTTAAGGAAAAAAAACATAAAAAGACAATACGTATTCCCGCTCGACATTTCCCTCTCTGCTTTTGTTAGTATCAAGTTGGCAGATCCGTAACCGCCCTCTTAAAAACTGAACCAGAATTATACAAGTGTCTTTAATGAACCTGATCATAAAAACATGACCATCCTCATCTTTTAGGAGCACGGGAATGCCATTACACTTCTCATGCCTATTGCAATGTGTTCTACTGCTGATACGGAGCCCACCGGAATCAATGGGAGTTCTTCCATTTTCAGCTCAATAGGCTGTGGGTCAATGTTTTAAACTCAATTTGAAGGAAAGTAGCGTTTCGAGCAGCTTTCTCCCTCTGCCTGTAGCGTGCTAAAGCTGACAGATATCGAGATGTCTAATAGAGCTGGCCGTAAACTCATCCCCTAGCCTTTCACTCCATTTTCCTTTCATTTCCTGTCTAACGCTTAATTCTAAATACGTTACCTTTGATGCATCAAGTTGACTTTGCACGTCCGTGTTTCCCTGCAAGCTGCCTAGCGTACAGAACGCGTACATCCATATTCCTCCTTTCCTTTCAGAGAAAAATACATCAGTTTTTCAGGCGAGAAACACAGAGGAAAAGAGAATATCTTACATCTGATACGAGACTCAGCACTTCCAGAAATTCATTGACCCCTTACTTTGTGGCCAAGTGTAAATGTCATAAAGACACCCGATACAGATACTTGAAACAATCGTAAAATTCATTCCGTCCTAAACCCCGTTGCTGCATTATTGTTGTTAAAAATTTATACCTTGTGTTCTAATCTGAATTGGTTTATCTTCAGCTCACAGTTTGCATCTGACAATGCTTCTTCTGACAGAAGAAAAACAGAAAAATTTTAGTGAAAAAAGGAGGTTTCCTCCCCCTCTTCCTCCCCCTCCCTCCCCCCCCGGCCCATATAGGTGTTCTGACCAAATCACCTCTTAACCTTTTCTTAGACAAGCCAAATAAGATGAGCTTCTCGAGACTCAGGTTTCCTAAACCTCAAAATAATTCCTTGAGCCCCTTCTAAGGGGCGAGATAGAGGTGAAAGAGGACAAAGCTTCGTCCCTTAGTCCATCGAGTCGCCGTGTCACACAGCCAGAGAAATCATGCAAACAGCAACTTGTCTGTGGTGTCCCAACCACAAAATAATATGTTTATTTTTTTTCCACCACTTTTTTTTTGTTGTCATTTTATTGATAAAAACTACACAAAAACTAACTGATCATAATAATTAATTAAAAAAACAAAAAACCAATGTTACACATTCTCCTGTGTTTTAGAAATTGTGTCAGCCAGTGAGTTTCACCAAATACTCTTGCTTTAAAAGATTTTCCTTCTGATCCGTTTCAAGCACATCGCTTCCATTTTGGTTCCCAAACGTCCATTAATTTTGCTTAGCAAGCACCGCTGGACTGTAAATATGAGAGTCGTTTAACTCCGTTGCATGTTTTCCCCATTTTTTAGAGCCCAAAAAGTAATTATAGTGTCAACAATGAAGCACAATGAAGATAGTAAAAATCAAAAGCACCCTCCGTAGTGTACAGCCTGTGTCTTAAATGTACATGCACCCAAGTTTCTTTGTTTCTGCTGCATCAATTGCCAATGTCCTTTTGGTTCAACATAAGCTTTAATGCCCATGTCTGAAGTTTGAAATATTAGCGCTTGACCACTAAAAAAAAAACAAAAAACAACAAACAACAAAAAAAAAAGAAAAAAGAAAATAGATATCTATCTTTTGTTTCTTTAAAAAGAACAAAAATATTAAACAAATCTTTGAAGTGTAATAAACACTCAATAAGGAAACATGGCTGACCCACCCCACCCAAACCCTTCCCCTCCCCAACCCCTTTTATTTTTTACCTGTGGTTCTCCTTCCCTGGAACCGTGCAATGTAGAAAAATCAAATATACAAACAAAACTCTTAATCCATCCCTTTATGTAGCTAGAGTGAAATTATTTTTTTTTTTTTTTAATAAGAACTTGACAATCTCTCTTTAATATTTACATTGAGGAATTTGTTTGAAAGTTTAAAGCAAAGAAAATCCTGAAGTTCTCATTTCCACAGTCTGCGGAGTTTGCTTAATCCCCTTCCCTTTGTCTGTGTTGGAACATTTGCGACTGGAATGGTAGATTTTAGCTTCTTGCCTTGGTCTCTTCCGAGATGAAAGGTCCCTCAGAAGAACTCCCCACTCCGCCCCTGAAGAAGCTGGCGCCATCGTTAGTTTGGTATTCTCTCAATGTAAATGGCTGGAGCAGCCGAACGCGCGATTGTAGCTATGAAGCTGTGGTCTCGACTGAGTTCCAGGTTAGTCGTCTCAGCCTGCTCCCGGGACATGGTATCGTACCCCTTATTTACATGGAGAGGCTTATGAGCTTGGCAGTATCCGATCACTGGTTGGTCATAACTGTAGTAGGGTAAAGTCTTCATGTGGTGAGGAACCTGCACCAGAGAAAGAGATCAAGAGAGAGAAACCTGTAAATAATGGGCTTAGTCATGCATTCGTACATCATCTGTCGCAACGCAGCCTCAAACCCACTGGGTGCTCACGTTCACAGAATCATAGAACGGTTAGAGTTGGAAGGGACCTTAAAGATCATCCAGTTCCAACGCCCCTGCCCTGGGCAGAGACACCTCCCACCAGCCCAGGTTGCTCCAAGCCCCGGCCAACCTGGCCTTGAACCCCTCCAGGGATGGGGCAGCCACAGCTTCTCTGGGCAACCTGGGCCAGGGGCTCACCCCCCTCACAGCAAACAATTTCTTCCCCAGATCTCATCTCAATCTCCCCTCTTTCAGCGTCAAACTGTTCCCCCTTGTCCTATTGCTCTACTCCGCACAGTTCTTGTGGCAAGACAAACCTTTGATGCTTCTAGGTTGTCTGTAGCACATGGAGATGTTGAAGAGGACTGCTTACATTTGTGTTAACCAGTGGGCTCCTGCTTGTGGATGGACATTACATCTGCTGAAAGCCTACCTAACCACTGACTCGCTCTGCCCTTTGCAGCGCGGTGAAGCCAGATTAGAAGGGGCTACTATCCATTTGGGCGACTATGTTTAGGTGCAGATTTTCCAAACGGTCTCTCGTGCTGAGTTTTGACCTCTTTTGGACAATCTGGCTATGAAGGCTGAACTGGAAGCTACTGATTAATACAAACCTCTTAAAAACTGGCCCTTCTTCCAGCACTGAGCGTTTCTACAAAGCTCAGACCAGCCTGAGCATGTCAAAGCACTGGAAAACCTGGCTGCCAGCATGGGGAGCTTTCAGCACAGCTGGAACACATGTTTATTTTCTTCTGCAACAAAGCGGCTTGCCCAAGGTCGCGATTTCCTGGGTTCTTTATCTTACAACCTCACCAAGAGAAACACCATCAAAGAGCCTCAACCGATGGCTCGCTGGGCCGGAGCAGGTCCACACCTTGTAAAAATCTTTGACATATTTGAAAAGTCTGCAAGATCTTTCCTGAACCCCATCTCTCTCCTTCATGTAAATACTCAGAAATGGCCAGCCCTCCACCTTCTTTCATCACCCCCACCCCACCCCCCCAAATATTCTATGCTTGCCAATGTTAATCCTACAACTAAATATGATTTACAGCACAACATCAGATACAAATCTTTGCAGATAATTTTATCATCTGCAAGAGATGAGCGAATCAAGTAGAAAAAAATACGCTCTTCGGGGAAAAAAACCCACACGCTGCAGGAGACACAGGCAAGAGATGCTGCTAGAAAACCTGAGCTCATTATAGCTGGAAATATCCTACATTAAATTCAATCTCGTAACAAATGCCTTTTTATTTTCCACGCTGAACTTGAAGTGAAGACTACGGAGCAAATTTATCACAAATTTCCATTGCATGGCAAACTTCATTCAAAAAGGCACGAAAAAAAGCAAAGGCATTAAGACTAATTATAAGTTTTGCAGGGTTAGAGTTCCTCCTGCGTTTGGATCTCCTCGGCGGTTACATTCCTCCCCCCTGCTTCTCTGCAGAACGCTGGAGGGATTCCAAAACTCTTCCAGTAGCTGGAATTCAGCTGAAAACGTCATTCTACGTGACAGTTGAATGGCAGGAACGCAGACGACAAGCTGCTGGGTAGAATTTGATGGGACAACTGTGTTCACTTGTGGATCAAATTCAGCCACAGCGCAAGAAACTATAACTCCCTTTGGATTCAGTAATATCTGTGCCAATTCGTAACAGGGCTTGAATTTGTCCTCAGCCTTTAAGGCGGCTCTTTATGATTCTATAAAAGCCAAGGACTGTTTGCGTTCTGGAGAGTTGAGAGATTGAGGTCCCGGCTTTACAGCAATAATACACAGTACGTTAACCACCCGCGTCCTGGGGGCAGCATCGTTTGCTTGTTTTCTCCCCTTCTCCAAACCGGAGTCAAAAGGATCAGGATCTCAACAACATCCCTGAACGGTGGATAAACACGCTTCCTTTGCCACTGTTTCTCAGTAGTTTTATGGAATCTCTCGCTTGTTTTCACGTAAAAGTCAGGTTGGCGTATGTCTGAAATTATACTAATAAGGGTCACTGTGCCATTGGGTGGGGAGGGAAGATGAATATTCCTTGTCAGTGTAAAAAAGAAAATAAAATAGGTGTATCAGGCAACCCATGGGATTAAGGAATTAATTTGTATAAAATATTTCCAGAATAATGAAGCCCAACAGTGGATTTGCACCTCCCTGTTCTCGGGCCAGACTTTTGTATTTCTCTTTCTCTTTCCCTCTTTCAGGTCCTAAATCCCATCAAGGGTGTTTAAAAAAAGAAAACAAATAAATCATGTCAAATGACTGTAAGAAGCGTTATCGTCGAGGTACCTCCAAGTAAAAGCTGAATGAAAAAAATACCAACAATCCCATCCCCCCAAGTTAGTTCCTGTGATGCCACTAGAATTGAGGTAACAACCATACGAACAACTCAAAAAAGAACGTCCCTGATCAACGTGAAAGCCTCCAGAGGTCTGTCCCCCCAAAATGGAGTGCTTTTTCCTTGCCTGAAACTACTCTTACACATAACGTTGCATTTTCAGAAAGACACGAGGGATCCGTTTTCACTTACAGTGAAATGACCGTACATGAAACCCAACCCCACCAAAGCTTTTTCAGGATGCGGCCTTGACTGTAGAAACTATGGCCAACGTGGGCAATTGGACCACCACTCAGTTCGATGCAAGTAAAAAGGATGGAAAATACTGATGGCCAAGTGATACTATCATATCTTTTCTCATTCAGAGATAGATAAAACATATTCAAGAATATCTAAGTTGTTGAAAATTAATCTTGTAAGTATTTTTGCTTCAGGTTCTGAAGTAACGTCTATTTTGTTTCATTATTGGCATGGAACTAATATCTGAGATACTGAGAGAGGTGACCTTGGACAAGTCATTTTATGAGCTGGAAAATGAAAAGATTAAGTCCTGCCCCTGCTTGCCCTTGGAGACCAGAGCTCTTTGAGGCAAAGACTGTGCAGGGACTAAAACAACTCAACTCCAACCTAGGCTGGGACCCTTCAGCTGCCATGGCCTCCGAAAGATGGAAAGCAGATGACTGGAGCGAAAAAAATCCAAAGAGGTCACCAAATACCTCAGTAATTAAATACACACTCCAGGACTTATTTTTTTCATCCCTATCTCCAGGCCTTTTCCATGGAAGACACCTTTTTCACCAGCTGGAATGTGGGAGTTGGGCTGAGAATTTGCCTGCCAGCAAATCAAAGGTAGAGCCAAGAACAGAACTGGGATCCTCTACCACGGTGTCCTTCGCTGCCTCCTCCATGCCGCTCCGCTGCCACTAACCACAGCCATTTGTGCTACAAAACCCTGTAAATTTAGTCTTGGAAGAGGTTCAATTGTAAATGAAGATAAAGACTGCTCACATGGAAACAAAATAGATACAAAACAAAGCTCTTTCTTTCATATAATCTGTCATAACATCTGATTCAGTTCTTGGCTTCGTGTGCTCACTCCCGGTGATGCTCCACACCAGTACGGGCCGGTGCAGCCCGTGGAGCTCAGTGGTGGGACATAGAACATCAAGACGTTTAACAGGAGAGGATGGATGTGTCTGTTTGCAGCATTTTCTGAATAATTTCTATTTTAATTTCTAAAAATGACACCGCCTACTGCTTACTTGAAGGATTAAAACCTTTTGCAGTAGGAAAAAAATAAATCAACAGGAGGATTATAGAGTCGTAGAATGGTTTGGGTGGGAAGGGACCTTTCAAAGGCCACCCAGTGCCACCCCCTGCCCTGTGCAGGGACACCTCCCACCAGCCCAGGTTGCTCCAAGCCCCGTCCAACCTGGCCTCGAACCCCTCCAGGGATGGGGCAGCCACAGCTTCTCTGGGCAACCTGGGCCAGGGGCTCACCCCCCGCACAGCAAACAATTTCTTCCCCAGATCTCATCTAAATCTCCCCTCTTTTGGTTTAAACCCATTCCCCCTCGTCCCATGGCTCCCCTCCCTGCTCCAGAGTCCCTCCCCAGCTTTCCTGGAGCCCCTTGAGGGACTGGAAGGCTGCTATAAGGTCTCTGCGGAGCCTTCTCTTCTCCAGGCTGAACCCCCCCAGCTCTCTCAGCCTGTCCCCACAGCAGAGGGGCTCCAGCCCTCCCAGCATCTCCGGGGCCTCCTCTGGCCCTGCTCCAACAGCTCCGTGTCCTTGTGATTTTGGGGGCCCAGCACTCCCAAGTCGCTGATGTACACGTGATGGACATTTTGGTTTTAGCCCACGTACGGCACCAAGTAGGACTGTCTTCTGCTCTAATGCCTTACAATGAGAGAGGATCCTGCCTATCCAGTGTTGCAGAGAGTTGATTAATGTCAATGAAGGAATCTGTGCTCTGAAGAAAGCAATGACTCCATTATGCAATGAGCTTATTGTCTTACAAGCACTGTAAGGGTTCACATGGGTTTTGGGCTAATGAGTTGGATTAGTTAGCTAGCGTTGGCTTCTGAAGTCCGCACCTCTGTAGATCTTCAGTCTAAACGTAATAAACATTGCATCTTAGCAGGCGCACACTTCAAACAAAGGTTCTATTACAAGCAAAATTTACATAAATCCCCAGCTACAGGAGGAAGATAAAAGATTTAGCGGTGGGAATTTAAGAATGCAAATCTTCCCTTTCGCACATGAATTGACGCTGGAGAGGTTACCAGCTCACCAGCCTCGCTGCCGAATAACAACTCCCTTCAAAACAAGTTGGACTAACTTGAGTTTACCTGAAATTCTGTGAAATTCTGACCTGCATTAAAAAGATATTTCTCAACGTTCCCTGCCGACTTCTCCTTTGACGTTCAGCAATGGTGTTCAGTTAAACCCTCAGTCATTCTAACATGCAAATATACATATCCACGTTCCAATTCAGGGGGTTTGACTTAATTTTTTTTTTTTTTTTTTACACTGCACTGAATTTTATCAGCAGAAATATTGGGAGGTAAATTAGCTAACTTATTCTACACGTTTCTGATGATGATTACCCAAGAAAGTTCTACTAAAAAAAATTAAATCATAAGAATTCAGGTCGGACTTCTGCTTCTCATGCGTGCAGCCATTAAAACCTACATTTTTACCAAAATATCAATAAAAATCCTTATTCTGGAACCTGAGAAGTATATAAATGGAGGTGAAACCTTACCACATAGCCACGGAACCTAGTGAGGTTTAACGAATACCGGATTGGGGCCTAAGTGAATATCGAGTGGCTTTATTTCTAAAATACTTTTCTCTCTCTACTGTCTCTCACAGTACATTAAACACCCTCATACACTCTTAATTGCTTGCACTGTCTCCTAACAGGGCGCTTCAGACAACCTGAAATTCAGCCCCAATATGAACTCTAAAGTATGACACCATCAAATAACACCAAGAGAGTTTGCCAGAATACCCAGTTCTTCATGTTCCTACTGAAGTATTTTCTCCTGTGCTCACGGCAACAGGCTTATTACAGTCAAGACTAGCTGAGGACCAGGCAGAGATTAACTCTCACTCAGGATCACCTGCTGTTCAGCAAGACCTAATCGCTACCAGGCCCGGGTTGAAATAATTTCCTGGTAAACTGTTAAATCAAATTTTGGAAACGCAGGTTTTCAGAACGGACCTATTTCATGTTGGAAATATTGCGCGTTTTTTCTTTATGCTCAATTTTGAAGAAAGATCTCCCACCATTCATTACCCTGCACCGAAGGAAATTCTCTCTTGAGAAACATGAAAGGCCGTGGATGTCTGAAGGACTCTTGGTACCAGAATTATCAGCGAGAGGACAGAAATGTAATATAAGGAAGGACTGACAGTCCCAGCGCAGTTTCTGTGGGGAAGTCCGTGGTGGGATGGAGCGCGCTTTGTATTTTTCCTTGAAAGGAGAACAGTATAAGTGCAAGAACTGTCACAGAATCCTCAGACGAGTAACTGCTTTGGCAAGAACCTAAAACCTGGAGCCCGGAGCTAGAAGTGATGTAGACAGAAGTGATGTACTTTGTGAGAACCAGGCTGTTTCAGCACTCTCAGGTTGGGTACCTTGGCCTTTCACTGTTTAGACACTGCAGTTTGTGTGTCTTCAACTCTGTTGTTTCTGTTTCCAAAGAGGAGGAACACACTGTTTTTAAAACTAAAGACACGCTCCATTCATCCCAATGGAAAACGCGATGGGGCAACCACCGCTGGCTTGCGTTAGATGCATTTTCCTTCTACAAAACCAAACCGAAGAATGAATATTCGCGGGCTGTTGAACATCATCTGGTTTCACATTTGCTGGTACTCTATAATCCAGGTAAACTGATTTATGTGTAAACACTCGCCTAGTTAATGATTACATGATTAAATTACACGCAACTTTAGAAGTTGTCCATATGTAGTGGAAACTCAAAATTACGAAATATGGAAGCTGTGTTTTCTCATTAGTGCTAATATTTAGTCTCAGAACACCATGACTTCATTGCTGAATTAGCATCATGGCTGTTGATAAATCAAATTCAGGGTTCATTTCAAACCCTATCATAATTCAGAGTAAAAATAAGCAAGATATACTATCATAGCGCTACGATTAGCGAAGCACACAGCTTCACCTCAGAGAGAGATTGATTAGGCACATTAGGCAGATATAGCTGGTATAAACAATTTCAGTGGATTTCACGCTGCTGAAAAATCACAGTTAACAACCCTGGAACGTCCCTTTGGAGTCAGCTCAGAAAAAACATTCCCACTCAGGAAACTGCACAATCATACGCTTCCTATCAAACCCATTAAAGGGGCCAAACGCAGACACCGAAGGCAGTTCTGAAATATGAACGGGTACGTGCCCTCTTCTGTTTCCAGTTGGAACACACACAAAAGTGGCTGGCTGGTTTTTAAAAATAAGCCTTTTGTTCCGAAATTCATAGTTTCCTAAGCTAACTCTCGTATAGACAAAAAACCAAACCCTCGTTTATTAAAAAATTCAGAGCTCAGAAGTCCGAGCGCTCGGTTATGAGGCAGAACGAGGTTTGTATGAGCACTGTTTTTACTGAGGTTGTCTGCGTGACATCCGAGCATTTCAGAAAAACTGTCAACTTCATTTTTATGTGAAGGTCTTCAAAACCTTTAATTAGCCCAGGTTTTCTAAGAGGTACAGCCCCCACTGGGAACTTTGCCTGAGGTTGGTGTGCCTACATTCGGCATGAAGCGTTGAGCAAGAGCCTTTTGGTAGCTTGAATTGTAGGTGCAATTCCCACAACCAATTTCCTGCAATTTCATGTTCCGTTTCCTTCCTGCTCCAGACAGAACCCACTTCTTTGCCTCCTGTCTAACCAAAGCAGATTAATGCTCTCTGCAGCTCGCCCTGGGAGAGGAGAGGGAGAAGGAGGAAGCTTCGCTCAGTAGCTCAAGGTCCCATGCGACGTGGCACTGAGCCCGCTGCCCCGAAATCACTTGCATTGCCACAAGAACCAACTCTGTATCTACCAGTTTCCCCGAGAAATCAAGGACATGCTGCTAAACATCCACAGAGGGGATGGCTCCCCCATCCCATGGCGATGGGTAATGTTGTCAGCTCCTAATCTCTTATATGCTTATACGCACACGTACAAACTTGCACGTATGTTCTTAAGTCACCGTGCTGTACCAAGAGAGCTTTTCTTCTAAATAAAGCACAGTATCTCCTTTGATTCGCTTCTCTGCAGTATTTTTTGCCTTGTCTCATGCTTACGTCCACCGCAATAGTCCTACAAACCGATCTTATGAGCATCCTACACCCATTTAGACCTGGACCCCCTCGGTCCAGCTGGAATTGTGTCCTGCCAGCCACCGAACTCCATCTGCTGAATCCGCTTCGAGCTACGCCAACAGGGCGTTTCGCAGACTGCAGGTTCCTTGTCAGAACAAGCAGAGAGCGGCCAGGACAAAGACTGCTCTGCCAACCAGATCCGAGGATTAAATCAAGGTCTTTAGAACCAAGCCCAAAAATCTTTTGAAGGCTGTAGGGGTTGGGCACAAGACAGTTTCTTCAACATATGGAATGGAAGCCTCTTCTTTATCAAAAATAAACCTGGAGATAAAAGGTTGTGGTTGGCAGGTTTCAGATCACGTCCTAGTAAAAATAGTTGGGCTCAGTGGAAATTTGGAGCCTAAATACTACAAATGACTGACAGGTGGGTCATTAACCCTACTCAATCCTTGTATTTCTCGGTAGGGAAAATGGGATCCCGGAATTGATATAGACTGTGAGAAGACAGGTCTTAGTATGAGAGAGAGAGAAACAAGAGACGTGAGACACAGGGCAGAAGACAGGGCTGCCATCAGCTACTTCTGCATGTCCTATTAAAGGTCTGTTTATAGTTCATAAAAAGTTAACTGATAAGTAATGACTAGAGGAATTAAACACCACTGTATGATTATAAGCATATTAACCTAATCAATTATATGTCATGTTAATAAGCAACTTCTGGATATATGGGACTATATAATACTCTACAAAATTGATTGATTTTGGATGAGACAATGTTAATTAAAACCTATCTATTCATTTCTGAAGTGGCATTAAAATATTCACCAACTTTTTAAACCACCTAGAAGCTATACACGGTATACCGCAAAGACAGAATTTTAGGATTTATCGAGTCATCCTTGCAGATTGTATTTCATGTTTTAAACCCCTATATAACATGACCTTTTCCGTTCTACTGACACTGCGAACCGGATTTTAAGCTTAGCTTTCCTTCCCTTCCCTACAGATAACTTCCTAATCCTTCTATCCAATCACACAAACGCCTTTCCCTTTAAAACCGAACCTCTCGATGGACTCTCTAACCAAGTGTGCTTTCCTAGAGATCAGGAGGAAAATCATGCACACCCCACTGCTCCCTCTACGGGCCGATTTGATCTTTCAATCAGTAAATGAAAAGGTTTCCCTAAAGGAAACTCCCAGAAAGAAGAAAGTCTTCTAAGCCTTGTTATTGTTCCTTGGGCAAAATACTTTTATATCGCTTTATCTGTTTGGGTTTTTTTTACGGAGTATCTGGCTGCTGACAAAAAGGCCCACCGATGAAAAACTTAAAGTGAGATTCACAGTAAACTTCGATTTTCCGCCGTGGTCGCCCGATAAAATAAACAAACTATCTAGATATTCTAATTGGAAAGCCATTAATATTGCTTTCAGTGCTATGAGGATCATTTCCTATAAAATTCAATAGGAATGGAAGCCCGGTGGTTCAAAAAGGCTTTTAGGGACAGAAGATTAGATTTTCAAAAGCGATGCAGTACGGTGTAGAAGTTACCTACCTAGATGCAAAAGAATCCCTTTGGGTACCGCTACCTATCTTTGGGTGCCTAAATACACATGCTTTCAAACATGTAGTCTCTTCTAAGGCACCTCAGCTTTCATTTAGACACTTTAAAAAGCCATTTTTTCACCAGGAATTTCTGCCCCCTATGCATTGCATTAGAAGCTGCAAAGCGTAGATCGTTTGTACGTAACCTATGAGGACAAGTCAAAGGTCCATCCAGCCATGGCTCCAAGGGATCAAGAAGAAAGAGCAGAGCACAGGTCAACAATCCGCTCATAACTTCCACAGAACATTTTCCTGACCTCCAGCACTCCCAGCTTCAGCTCGCTTTTCTAAATTGCTGGCATTTCAGGCCAGAAATGCTCTGGACCTGGACCTTCCAAGGTATTTCAGAGCCTGAAGCGTCCTCACGGGCCCTAGGTCCAGTGCAGCATTTGGGAAGCCGAGCACATTGCCTCTGTCGAAAAAGAATTATGACAATAAGGGAAAAGGTAGAGTTGTTTTTCCATGCAGCAATCATAAAGATGGCAACCTGCTCCATCCATTACTCACAATAAATAAGTACAGTATTTAATATGAACATCTGATAATGCTGCTGCCACAGTGACAAATGAAGGCACTGGAGAATGAGTCAAATAAGTCTTTGTCTCATATTAAAATACTGCCTTTTCATTAGATCTGCCTAGAATTTATAGTGTGCAAAAGAGCTATCCAGAAATTGATGGCTTCTTTAAAGATTTTTAAATACTATTTAAAGTTGCGCATGGATTCTGTACATCAAGAGACCCAAAATGTACTTTCTAAAGCTGGAGAAACGTGACTCAAATTGCACAATACTTTGTCCTGAAGACACGAGTAGGTATAAACAAGGCCACACGATGGCTTATGATTAAAACCCACACCAGTGCTAGACGGAAGGGATGCTGGGTGCCTTATCAGACTGAGAAAAGAAATGGAAATTTTTCCTTATGTGTTATCTAGTTATCCTATACCCAAAAGGTTTTGGCTGGAGTCAGATGAGAGTCTCAACCCGTTTTTGATTAAAAAAACCCCAATGCTGAGAGCCACACTTATCATTGGCACTCATTCCATTTAATATGGGAATATTAAATATACAGATAGTATCCAGCCCCCGCATCCCCAACAAGCTCTAACATGACAGACTCCTCCTCCTCCGTCACCATTTCAAATTCAACGCTCTACATTATGGCGTTGACCTAAGACAGTAGATCATTTGGGGTTTTTTTTCAGTCACCTCAAGACAATTTGAAGGGCTCCCTCTTTACAGAAAATGGGTGCCAAAGAAAAGAATAACTGGTAGAAAAAATAAAGATGCTCAAGCTACTGTTTCACCTGATGTGGGGATCAGACGGTCTACATCAGGCTATCAACATCCAGAGCTGTTGGCCGGGAATGCCTTAAACTAAAAGAAGCGAAGCAGGCAAAGCATTATGACCGTAAACTGAGCACAGGTCCAAGGAATTATTCATGTCTCCTGAGAAAACAGTGAGATAAATTCACTCTGGTGGGAGAGAAGAGAGAAACCGCTGGCACTCCAGACCTTCTTGGACACGGGAGGGAGCTCCTATTATACTGAATGTCTCAGCAGGATTCTATTCATGAGAAATTACAGGATTTTAATTGCCTCCACTGTCTCCTTGCAGAAAAATCAGTGTGTATGGTGGCACAAACGTACTGGCAAGAACATTAATCCAGTAGCAGAAGGGACGGCTTCTCCTGATGTGCGTGTGTCACTTCCATTAGCGCTGATGGGAGCAGCGTGCCCACGCCGAGAGGAAACTGCAGCCCCCCAGTTTCCAAAAGGTACCGATACATGACTCATATTGGGGCGAGGATTTATATAATCACCATCTTCGCTGAAAGGTTATGGAACAGTCTCTGCATCCTGCAGCACCAGAAGTTAAGGCAGAGTAAGGCAGAGCTGGAGGGAAATGGTTATTTTAGGTTGAGAGAAAATAATTCAGGGATGAGGATGAAGAATCGGCAGGCAGTTGCCTAGTTGCGGGTGACACGCCGCAAACGACCTGGTGGCAGGGCTCCTTGAAGGTGGTGGCTTTAGGTCAACAGAGAGGGTGGAGCGTGCCCTGACCCTGGAGACAGCCCGGCTTAAAAGAGATGGGGAATAAAGTCTCATCCCAGCTCCTCTGCCAAACCCACCGAACACCCAAACTGCAATGGGAGAGCATGTTCAGCTCCTTAACTAGGGTGCTAAGGGGTGATGCTGCTCAGCCCTTCAGCTCCAGGGGAAAAAAAAATAAAAAAAAATAATCTACCTGAACCTCAGAGGCCACCATTCTACCAAGCTATAAATATATTACTGCTACGGAGTTCACCCTCCGCCTACCTCTGTCAAAACAAGACACTACAGAGTAATATGAGGACTTCAATTAAAGCTCATAAAAAGCTTGGGTATGAATCGTATTCCTAAAGCCTCCCTCTGCTGTGACAGGGCAAGCGTATTCCGGCATTGCTCATCTCGGAGCCGGGGACGGGCAGAGGAGGGATGCAGCAGCAGCAGCGCTCCTGCTTTGCTCAACAGCCTCCTGAAATGGCAAACAGGAGGAGCAGCAGAGGCAGGGCAGGGGCTCGCGCAGTACACAGTATTAGAAAATCAGTAATAAACACGGGTTCATGCTTCAGTCATGTTCTATAGAATCTTTGTGTATCAGAGATCAAGCAAGCAGAAGATTAACGCAGGACTGCCCAGCATTGCAGGCAAGGACATTTCACAACGATAGCGTTATTTTTTAATACTCTACAGAAAACAAATGACTTTTTCATTCCTCTGGGCAAGCTGTATAATACGCAGGGAAAGCATCAGTAAAGACACACTCAGAATCCCTGAGAAAACTGGAAGAAAGATGGGTTAGAAAAATATTCTTGGCTTAGCAATGTTTGCTGCTACAAAACCAAGCGGATCAATTCAATTACTCTGTGAAAGCAAAAACAATGGGAATAATTATTGAGCAACAGTAGTTTAGTGACACTTTTAAAGCAGAAAGGAATGTCTGGATGACATTCAAAGAAAAAAAGAAAAAAAACCCCCACAAACAAACAATCCAAACAAACCGCACATTAAATCCTGAAAACAGCCAGTGGAAAACATAAGAGGAGAGTGCGGCAACGACACAGGAAAAAAAAAACACTGAAACGCCTGAAACGAAGGTTTAGTGGTCAACCCGCTAAGAATTGGCAGGGAAACTACATGGTCAAGATGGTTAAGAAGCAGAGGAAAGGACAGATGCTCCAAGCTGCCTTTTCTCTGCGGAGATGGAAAGCAGCAAGTCGCCTTAATTCAGTCCCATGTCTAAGTACCTGCGGAGAGAGGGGCAGGACGGAGCGGCTTTGGGACGGCTCCGGGTCGCGATCGCCGCTCTCCCCTCTCCAACAGCTGGCAAGAGCCAAAGCTGTAATTACCGGCAAACTGATTGCGATGTGTAAATCTGAGTGGAAACCTGAGCTCTGAAAAAAAAAAAAACTAAAAAAAATTAAAAAAAAGGCGTTCAGACACATTCGGACCAACAGAAACCAAGCGCCTTGCCTATTGAGTTGAGCACTATAGAATCCAGCCAGGAGAGGGCTGTAGAGTACATGGACTTTGGTGCCTGCTGGCGAGTTGCGCTGCACAGACTGGCATTTCAGGAAAGCCAAACAAAGCGGGCTCCTACCTCTTCTGACGCAATGAACATTAATAAGCAAAAAATCGTTGTTGCCCACTTGGCCCGTTTTAAGCTCGAGCACAGCAGTAACGATGGGAGTGTAAAAAGGAAAGAACCAGGTTCAAAGAATCCTGCTGGAAAATAAAATCTGCCCCGCGAGCTAGATTTTGAAAACCAAAGGAGCTGCTGTTGGAAATATCTGCGGCTCACGTCAACAAGAGACAGCATGCTTGAACAATCTCTCAACCGGCCAAGCATGAGCCAAATGGTTTCCAGGTACACTCTCATGTTTTTTAAACGTGTTCTGTTTGGGAAAGGTAACGCCGGTGTGTCAGAAGGGATCAGCAAAAGGTAAGTAATACAGCTTTTTCAGAGTGTAGTATTACTTTGATGCGTTACTGGTGTGGAGGAACACGGGGCTGTAACCGTTACCAACCTCCGGCACGGGATCTTTCCCTTTGACGGGCCTCTACCAGTTGCAGCCACCTAAAATAAATACCCAGCGTCTAGTTCATCTGTGAGACCCACGCAATATCATTACCTGATCCCCCCCTAATTGCGCACGGGTGAAACAGATTGGGCAAAGAAATATAAAGAGATAAATAAGCCTCTCGTCATCCAAAATCTGTTGTTTATTTGCAGCGCCTGGAGGCCTCGACCAAAACTGAAACTGCATGGTGGTAACCAATGCTCGTGCGTTTAGTAAGAGTCCTTGCCCTGCAGAGCTTGTACTCCAGACAGGCATGACAGATGAAGGGTGGGAGAAAGGAAAATAGCAAACAAGAAAAAAGATCTCTAAACTGATGCACAGATTGAGGGACAGATTTTTCCACAAGCTAAATACATGAATACAGATCTTTTATCCCTAAATGACTTCCCTCATCATGTGGCCACCGTGGCTGTGTATATATTTGTAAGCGATAGAGCCCAGCACGAGCAAATCTGCAGAGCACAAGAGTTGCTGTTGAGTACACGGTGTCCACAACATACACATCGCAGAGGACTGACATCAAACCAGCTCCAGTCTGGACCCAGAAACACTCAGAGCAGATCCAGTTTAGCTTCATCCCAAAAAAGATTCAGTCTCTGTTCCCTACGACTGCTCTGGGATGTTAACTGAAGCACAGTAAGGGAGAACAATCTCAAGACCCATGTCAAAAGCACTATCCTGATAAGAACTAAACCACCAACGTAAATACATCCTCTGGGGGCCGGGGAAGCGATTCAGCTCTCTGGTGTCCCAAGACAGCACAACAGAACTCAAACCTCCCAGTCTAAAGGTGGTTTTGGCTTCGACACTGTCGTTTAAGGTGATGCTACCACCAACCTCCATGGAAGGACTTCACCTACTGCTACTTTTAAGAGCCCTCTTTACTTTCGCGCGGTTAATCCAAGGTCAACAAAGTCCTTCACAGAACCCAGCACTTGCAAAGATGGATGCTTCAGCAGGTCACGCCAGGCTTCCTTCCAGAGGCAGCACCCGGCGATCGCGGTGCACCCCAGAACACCACAACAGCTCTTTGCAGAGCCTTTCTGAATCGGAGCTGCAGCCCAAAAAACTGGGTAGGTGCTGGAGATAATCTGCAAAGCAGAGTCTTGCAGGCATCTCCCCGTGGCTGCCATTGCCCCGGGGGTCGTTCAGACCCCTCTGCTTCTTTCTCCTTTCTTCCCTCCAAACTGAAAAGGGAACAAAGGGGACATTGTGACTCCAGGCCACAGTCGGGGCACTTCTCTGGTGAAGAGACAGAAAGAGAAAGGCTGGAAAAAAAAAAAAATGATCCCACAGTAATTGCAGCAGGAAACAGATAAAAGACTGTGGAAGAGACATTGGATTGCTATTGCACCAAGGTTCCTCTCTCAAGAGCACAGAGCACGCTCTTGAGAACACGCTCTACACCGAGGGTTTTCACCGCCAGCAGTGAGCAGCGTGAAAACCTCCAATAAGCAGAAGGGGTCAGATCAAACGCGTACCACCCACGGGGTCTCTGGAAAGCAAAGCAAATCAAAATGTCTCCGAGAATGTTTTCATCCTCACCAGGGGGAGCGGACAGGCTTCCTGAAACACAGAGCACACTGCTTACAGATACACTCTTTATCTTCCCTCTGCCCCGAAATAAGGATGGAGGAAATGAGGGACAGCAACATGTTTATGAAGATGAACGCGGAATGCAAGAAAGGCAATTTATCTCAATGATCTGAGCCCTGTAAAAAAAGAGCAGAAAGCACTGGCCATTTCTCCACATCCTTTAACAATATACATAATAGTGTTTTTCAGACGCTAACAGAATGCGTTCATGAGATTATTGGGTATTTCAGGAGCCAAATGATCACCCATCCTCGACACACTGGTAGAACGGTTTACATTTGGCAATCAGAAATAATTCAAGACTTGCACGATACGAGACCTACTCCATATGTACCTTCCACAAAGTAAAACATGGATAATACTACTAATAAGCCACAATTCGCAGCAAGACCCATCAGCGTTCACCCACCAGGGCTTTGCAAAATTGTATACAGAGCGTGTTTTCAGCCTGCCACTGAAACCCATGATTTCGTAAGTCAAATCATGGTAGTAACAAGAACAAACATCAGTTGTTTGCCCTTGTGCTGCACCTTTCATCCGAGGGCTCTGCAATCATTATTCAGATAAGTCTTGCGTTGCTGCTTTGAGATGAGCGGTATCATTACCCTCGCTTAATAGATAAATAAACAGAGGTCAAAGAACTCCCCCAAGGCAATCCAGAGAGTTAAATATCTACACCAAAGGGTTTAACAAAGACTGATGTAACTATTCCTAGCAAGCAGACACGGAAACAGAGACAATAGGAGCTGAAGCTGTTAGCCCAACATCAGATAACTGGCTCTGGATCTTCAGTCTCTAAGATAACCCCACCTGAGACTTGTCTCCCAATTTAACAACTACTATCAGATACACCTAGAAGCAACCACAATAATTTACTGCTCCTTAATGCCCCCCTGTAGCTTGCTGATTGTTATATTCTCCCAACAAAGCAAGTGATGGTTTCCTACATGAATGAAATATTTAGATGGAGTTTCTGGTCGCAGTTTCTCACTGTTTTCTGTCACTGCTTGCCTGGTGCCCCCCTTCTGTGAGCATATTCCTTCCAGCCTTTTTCTGCCCTGCTGCCCTTTGCCCGTGGCCTTGGCCCAGAAGGGCACGCTCCTGACGGTGTGCCTGGTACGACCCATCCACCCCCGCCAGCTCCGGCTGGTCTCTCGGCTGCCTGTGCCGGTTCTCAGGACCTGGCAGCAGGAGAACCCACCTTACTGCTCATCCAGCACATCTGATAGAGATGTTACCATGTTCCTGAATAATTTTTTCATATACTTAATATTTGTGTATTTCCTTAACCCATCACTTTTCTACTGGACTTTTTGGCTAAGTCCTAAATGGCTCACTTAGGACTTCGATACATGGCTCTATTGTGTGATATGGCCCAAATACGGTCAATCATAAGGACCAGATGGACAAAAGACGCTGGGAGGCTAGAGGGGCACACTAAAAGCAGCTTTAGAAGTCTCACAATCTTAAAACCTGGCGCCAGTGTTGCAGACCAAGGGCCATTAAATCAATTAGAGATGGTCTTCCAATTCAGGAAAGTGAAACTATGATATTGTTTCTGCAGCCCAACAGGTAGCCTTTTATTTCCTCTCCATCAAATTCAAGTGGTTTTATCCTTTATCAAACCAATAGGACTTTCCTACAAGGCGCTGTAAGTGTTCCGGTGATCGCTCCTTCCCTGCAGCCCCACGCGGTGCCCAGCAGAGCGGGGCTGGGGGCACGGTGAGGCTTGCAGCATCCGCTATAATCCCCTCATAAACACAATACTTAGCAGAAGGGACACAAACAACGGGGTCCTTGGGACAAATTGAGTAGTCTGGGTGCCACCTCTGTTTAAATAACAAATACAGCTTTTTTCTTTGGCCTGTTTGCTCTCCCACTCATACAAACAAAACCAGGGGATGGTCATTTAAGTATCCATTAGTTCCCCAATAATTATGTTGCTCCCCTCCCTATTCTTTCCCCTGGAATAAAGTACCTGGACTTGCATCAAAACACAAAAGCACAGACCAACACAGACAGCAATTATAACCAGCTATTCACTGCCTCGACACAATACTCGCTGCTCCGAGGAAGAGCCTCAGAGCCCTCGGCTCCTCGTTATAAACAAGCTACCAAGGCACGACGAGGGACGAGGAACCATAGTAGTGCCATGTACTGGTTGCCAGCCGGACAATGGTTGACATGGTTACCCTTTTCCTTTTTGTGCTACAGGTATGTAGTAAGTTCAGCTTCAAAACCTGACTACAATACCGCACAATGCAACGCAGTCGCTTCCCATTACCATGGGAGAAAAGAATGTGCCATTGACAGACTCCGGTGCCCTTTTACAGCAGAACAGCTCTGACATCAAAGCTCGCAGCACTCCTCTGCAATAGTCATTCACGGTGTCTTTGTGGTCAGGAACTAAAACATTTTTATGAAGTTCTAAGGGAAAAAAAATTATCTCCTGAAAATGAGTCTCTTGTAGTAAGTGCTGCAAATAATGAACAGCTGCGCTCTTTCCTTTGGAAGGTGAGACGAAGGAAATACAGCCTTAATGTGCATTTAAAGCGGGAACGGGTCAGTCTCCAAGATGTTTATTGGGCGTAATGGAAACATTCGGTTGTCAAAGGGAACATTAAAAAAAAAATTGACTGAGTTAGGCAGGATGCATTATTTAAACACATATTTATCTATCAGAAAGAAAACAGCTGTGGATTAGAGGGGAGTGTGATCAACCATGGCTCAATTGTAGCCTTGGCCATATGGTTTTTGTCTGACAAACCAGAGGACTACCTTAAATATTCCCCCCTCCCCCTTTGCAAGTGGGGCCTAGGTATCGCAATACAAAAGAAAAATCATAAAGTACATCTCTCCTCACAAAATGTCCTTTCATTGAGGGCTCTGCTGCCGCTCCTGACATAAAGGACAGTTCTCTCAGCATTCCCGACGCGGTGTGACTTTGTGCACTAATGCCGCGATGACAGTCCTTGCGCTCAGACTCCGCTGAAAGACCGATATTCAGTCCCTTCAATGCTTCAGGGTTCTTTAAGAACTTACTTTCTTCATCCTTTTCCTTCAATATCAAGCTAACGGATATTTCATTCCAAAACCCTTGGTTTCCAGGTCAGTTCTACAGAATTCTGCAATAGCACACTCCACCTGTATATTATATGTATATATACACATGTATTATTATTATATGTATGTATATTAACATTCCAACTTTTTTTTTTCCTACATGCGTCACCCGAGATAGTCTGGAAAAAAAAAACCCACCAAAGTACCCAAATTGTACTGCAGCCTAAGCCAACTTTTTAAAAAAAGAATGAAATATCAATAATTCACTTTCCCTTTGTGATATACACTATTGCTAGAACTCATGAATTTTTGGGAGAAAGGTTTACAACACGGCAGAATAACAAAGATTAGAAGCTGACACAAGTTTAGGACAGAAGAGAACCCAAGGACCCGCGCACAGAAAACATTTGCCTGGTCTTCCAAGCAATCTCAGACTCTATTACTAAATACTACACAAACCTTCTCATATATGAGCGTATTAGGGAGAAACCGCAGGAAGACAAATATATGGCAAAGCACGTTTGGTGCTTTTTTGGCTGTACACCAAGGGAGGGAAGGGACAGGTAACAGCTAACCACCGCTTACTCATGTATATCCATGGAATTGCCTAGCCTGTTGGAGTCACGGCTGCTTAGGTAGGAAACACCGCTTAGATCGAGCTCCGAAAAGATGCCAGATCTGGGGCCCAGCCCAGAAGCTGCCACGTTGGAGCTCTGATCCCCGCTTGACACCTTGAGGAGCGCGGGTAATACCAAACAATTCATTCTGGTCCTCTTGAAGGCTAATAGGACCTTTGCAATGGATGTGCCTGGCTGCAGGACGCCCTCTCGTGCAAGAAAGAACAACAAATTACTTTTTCCTTTCCTTTTTATGGAAATCAGACCTTTCAAGTAGTGGTAAAACGCAATTATCAAGCCGCAGTATCTTTCCTGTTCTGACAAGTTGTACTTTGCCCACGCCAGGTGTGAGGCAAGGTCCTCATTCTGCAACGCTGCAACCTTCATGCTTTCCTGAACGGGAACATTCATTTGATAAACAACCTTAACGACGGGACAACAAGAGAAAGCCCTCTTCCTCCCACCCGTGCACACGCTCTCAGAAGCGAGTATTAACTGCAAATACGTTTTGTATAAACACAACAGCCACAAAACGCATGCAGGGAAAATCTTGTCCCACTGTGAAAACAAACTACTGCAAATCTCTCCTCTCCCTGACTCTCCCTTTGTGTCCGTGTTTACCCAAGCCCGAGCACGCAGATACGCTAATATAATTAGTACAGTTATGGAATCATTATTCTGTTGTCTAGCCAACTCACTCCATTGCTATTTTAGCCGGCGCTGGATTATTCTGACTAAATAAATCACCTGAAGTATGTAGAGTCCATAGTAATATGACGACTCCATCTCCTTCAACCCTATGGAAAACTCACTTCCGTCCCCAAAGAGGTGACACACTAAAAAGGTACGGTAAGATTCTTGTGATTTGGAGAGACCGATGAACTGAGACACCATGACAGTAAGGGCCCTTCTTTTAGAGAACTGTAACCAGTTGAAATTTGTTTTCAGACTTTTCTGCTCCACTTGTTTTATATTTTACAGGACTTGTTTTATATTTTACAGATCAATTAAAAGAATTGATCTGGATAAAATTATGTTACCCTTTCCTATACTGCGAGAAACAGGGTGTAACATTCCTTGGCTACTGTTGCAATAGTGTTTTATAATGCTACGCACTTCATCCCATCTCTTCTTCCGAGGTGTGGGATGTTGCTCATTTACCATCTCCATCAGCCTTTTCCTGCCTCTGATCTGCCTGTTGCTTTTGTCTCTCTGTTTTCTAGTTCTGCTAAATCTGCTCTGAGGTGAGGTGCCCAGAACGTCAGGGAACACCCTCATGCCGCGAGGGGGATGGAATAGGGATGTTTTCTGGTTTGTTCTCGACTTCTTTAGATATTTGCCCTTCCGATCACCACTGAGTTGTTTTCGGGGAACTACGCACAGTGATTCCGACATCTCCTTGAGTGGCAACTCTGACTTCTAGGCAGTTTTGAAGAGCCCTATTAAAAAAAAAATATTAAAATCTTATATTTGCTACTTTAATTATTCAGTGACTGATACAAGCAACAGACACAATAGAGGTGTTAGCTTAGCTATTTCATATTACAACAGTCCGTAGAAGTCTGGGGTGACCACCATCGCAGTCCCAGTAACTGGTTGCCATTCACGGTATTGATTTGTTCTAAAATCTCTGCCGCTGATCCCCCAGCCCCCAATGCAGAACAACTTTGGTTTGATCAACGCGAAGTTTTTGCCGTTGCTGCAGGGAGCTGAGGATTCTGGCTCGCCCTTTCCATCCAGCATCATTTCTGATTTCCAGCTTGGACTGGATACAGCAATTGGTTTCGACATATTTCATCCCGCTTGGAGTTAGGTAATTTGTTGATCTTTAGATCAAGGGAAGCAGCATCACTAAAGTAAACTGAGATATCACTTCTTGAAGCGCACACGGACCTATTTCCACACGTAAAATTAAGCGTGTGTTTACTAATTAACATAAAACAAGCTTAGACAGTGCAGTCTTTTGCACTGAAAACCATAATCCAATCCACATAAGAGCAGCAACTTTTTGGCATAGTGTAATGAAGGGCATTTGTTTCCTGAACACGGGAAAAAAGGGAAACAAGGGCTTTTTGCACTCTGGATCGCATTAACAGGAATCCTCTTCACTCATTGTCACCACAAAGCGATGGCTACTGGTAACGCCACTTCTCAGAGCTGTTGAAAAGAAGGCGAGAGAAGTCCCTGGTTCTTCAAAAAAACTCAGCATCATTTTATCCCAAACTAGTCATTTGTCCCCTTTAAGGAAAATCCATTAAATTTGTCCTTAAAAGTAGTACTGGCTTCACATTTTTTTGGGTGAAGGCGAATGTCTTTTTATTTCCCGTGTCCCACTTCCCTATTTTCCAACCCCACAGAAGGCTTGGAAAGCTTTCCCTGTTTTGAAATTATTACCTTTTCCCCCTTTTTAATTTAGCAGCCTGGGATAAAGCAGTAATAAACTTCAGGAAGTCGTCATCTTTGTTGATTTATCTGCTGTTTTGTTTGTTTGTTTTAAAAACGACCTTATCCCTATATCACTGAGTTTTGTATCGCAGAACTTTCCAGATACGTTGGTTTCAGCGAGATCAGAGAGAGCAAGAATATCTTGCGCGTTTCCAGGTTTGGGTCCCTTCTATAAAATCCTACCAATCCCAACTTCTCCAAACTTATTGTTTCAGGGGGAAAACATTTGAAAAGTGCTTTACAGACTTTGCTGCTGATAGATAATATCGGCAAAAGCACTGTCTGGAAACAACACTGGGGTTCCCTACTATTTCAGGCTCTGTTTCCAGAGATCGGTTGTTTTTTTCTTTTACTGAACTTTTTAATCATAAAACATGGAGAACCAAGGTATTTAGCCGTCTAAAGAGGGAAACTGATTCATCTAGTGACTTTCCAAACTGTGTTCAGAGATAGGTTTTTGAAAATTAAGGAAGTTGCGTCCTAGCCTTCTGCAACACTTCTGTAAATCCCAGAAATCACTTTTCTAAGATCTTTAAGCTACCTGAAAGCCTTTGGAAGTCTGGGTCCAACGTTACGTACCCTTAAAGAGGGAAGGCAGTTCAGATTAATGTTTTAAAACTTATTTAAACTACTTAGTAGAAATGAGGTTCTGCCCAGCTGTTCTTCCACTCCGTAGCACAGAGCCCACTGCAGAAGGAGAAGCCGGACCCCTTCTAAGATTAGCAAGATGTCTCCAGCGCTTCTGAGAAAACCAAACGAGAGATTAAACTTCATGGGGGGCAGGTTTCTTCCCCAGAGGGGCCACGCTGACAGCCGCCCAGCGACAATGCCCTCAGAGCAGGGCTCGCTTTTGTAGATACAGACTCAACGATCGCAACCGCGCGCCAAACCCCGCTCAAACATCAGCACGAAATTAACTGCAACTCTTCTACGCCTCCCCAGAGGTGTTTGCTTAACAGGAATTTCTTTGAACAGGAAGCATCTTTAATGATTCCATCAAATCCACGTTAACAGCTTGGGGATGTATAGCCATTTACTTGAGCATCAGAAACGCCTGTTTTAGAGCTTTGGCACAAACACGTCTGTTTTTTTTTAATTCTCAACGAGGTTGTTCAGTTTAGCTGGGATCTCATCATAACTCATCAGCACTCAATTGCACCAGAAGCAGCAACAACAGCCTTAAATCCTTTACCTGTACTGAATCTACGAACCTAGAAACAAATAACCGAGCCTGTTTCCATATAAATATATAAAATGTATGCATACTGCTCTCGACACACCCAAGCAGAAGTAAGGATGTGAGGCTTATACTCCTTTTAGTGTAGTTGAGACAGTTGTGTTGATGCCAGTAGATTTACTCCTGATTTATACTGGTATAACTAACAAGAGGATCACCATGCATATTTTGATGGTGCAGGGAAAATCGCAGAGAGCACTGAAAATCTGATGTCTCTAAAAATCCAGTATTGATGGTAAAAAAATGGTGTAAGCAGTAAAAAAAATAATAAAAAAAAGGAGGCCCAGCACGGTCCCCACAGCTCTAGAATCTCTTTTTACTAACTACAACCAGCCTCATGGCATTTCTTTGTTCTTTGCCATGGTAACGTGGTATCGGTTTCACAGAGCTGATTTTTAACGTTGTTTATTAAATGCAAAAACCTGTTGAAAGGTTGATCATCCTGAAAAATAGTACTTTATGTCAGAATGCTATATACATTTCCTTAGAAATTGTGTGTTAAAATAGGAGGCTGCTGAAGTAATAAAAGGATTGGTGCGTACTAGCACTATTATCACCATACCCAAGTATTTGTAAACAGGATCACGCAATTGAATACAGAATTTGCAATTTTGTACCTTAAACTATTTTTAAGTGCGCTGTGCATCACTGAATCTAACAGCAAACCGATGTTTAAGGAGGGGTTGGAGCACAGTTGCACATAACTCAGCCATTATCTTCAAAAGCAAGTTTGACCCTAGTGAGTTTAGCTCATTTCCACCAACTGTTTGCCTCCTACAAAAATCTGCTTCCCATTAATTTGTGTTCTTTTGATGTTATCAAATCACATACCGAACCCAAAATACCCAGCTGCATTTAATCATCTTTAACCTACATGTCCCCATGGCCTTCTTGTATCCCCTCCCCATGGTCTGTATCCCCAGATGAGCACCCTTCTGCCCCACAACCGTCTTTTGGAATGCCTTGAATCCAGAACTCGGGAGCAAGGTTTCTACTTTTGCCTAAATTCCTCCCAATCCTCAGCCAGGGCTTCATCCAAACTCAAGAACAAAACAAAATGAGCAATGCAACTCCAGTCCCAGTCCCCTAAAACCACCCTGGGAAGAGCTTTTAGGTTGGAGGCACTGATGTAGGCAGGCAGAATTCAACGCAAGTGGAACAGAATTCATTTGAAGGCCTTCCAAAATTTGATATTCACAGATACTGCACTTTTCAATATGCCACATCCAGCAATAGCCCCAGCAGAGCAGAGGGAAAAGCAAACCTGTTCCTGACAGCGACGGGAAGCTTACTCTGAGAAACCCTCTTCTTGCTGACACCACCAGAAGAGCTGTCTGCGGTAAGGACGAACACATCTCCCAAGAATTCATCTCAACTCACCGAAACCAAGACACTGCAACTCCCCTGGCACCGTATTTTCTTATCTTTTTGTCGCTGAGACTTCTGCTGTCTCTCCGATATGGCTCACAGCCGCAACAACGCTCAGAGGAAAGAGTCCTCGCCTTCCTGCGAAGCCATGAGGAAGGGGGAAGGAACTTCAGAGGCTGCACCAACCGGTTACTCACTCTGACGGAGATTTAACCAGACCGCCAGGCACTGAAACCTCTCTCCACAAAACCACCCAACTTTGGCTGGAAAATACACCGTGTAAATGAGTGAGGCAAAAGACTGCTAATTAGGTGCCATCAAAGTTTTACTGTACGTTTCCAAGTAACTTCTCCTTTTCTATAGCAAAAACCTGGAAACTAAACCGTTCCTTATATCTATCTGTAGTTAATTTTAATATATAGATGGAAAATATATGTTTTTCAGGAAATAAAAACAAACGAGTCCCCCATTGCAACCTATGGAAAAGCTCCTGACCATTAGTAACCTCACCCTTAGCTCCCTACCATCAGTAACTCGCAGTCTCTTCAAAGCAGATACGACCAGTACAGAAAACCTTGCAGTAAAATTACATTTGGAATTGCCGAATGACTTTTGGAGAACTCCTGTTCAATTAAAGTCAGCACGCTGAAAGTTCTCAGGAAATGACTTGAAAATGCAAAGGCATTTTGAGTTGGAATTTGTGCTCAAACCCATTAAAGCGATCGCAATTCCTGCCTGTATCTGGAACTGTCTGAGACGCGACGCCCGTTCTGGGAGCAGCACAATGAGCCGTCCTAAGTACCAGGCACAAAAGGGATTACTACAGCTGTCTTACAGATGTCAGGACCACATCACAGAATCCGGAATCAAAGATAAGAAACCACGACATTCTCCTATCAATGAGGAATTGTTCTCCAGGGTATATTAACACGGACGATAAGCTCCCGTCTCCAGTCGAGGACTGTCTCATCCATAGGGTTTCCTACATGCAGGTGCTCAACCCCCTCTCCTACACAAAGTCTCTCGCTGGGATTAGCTGACTTGTGATTGTACTCTCGAAAAGAGAGTAATGTGAAGACTTTCCTTTGTACCCCGCTAAGAATATTCTGCAGCGCATAAACAGCCAGATAAAGACGCAAATCGTTATCTTCAACTGTTCTGCATCTTTGATTTCTTTCAGTAGTTGAGTCAAAGTGCTACATCCCTACTACGGAGCCATCAGCCTTTTGATGCCTGTTTAACAACTGTCGGATCAGTGATGTTACAAAGGCAACAAATGTAAAAAATGCTGCTCCGCTCCAGACCAACTCCTGCGGAAAGTGTTTCCACATTCAGGTTTACGCCAATAGGAGCAAATAATGCACTTACAGAGACGTGTACGCGAGGAACAAAACCCAAGTACAATTAAAGAAACCAGCGTGAGACCTTAACTTATGGAAAGCATCGCTAAGTGAAACAGCAGCAGCCAAAGAGAAAGGCAGGGTAGAGTACAGCGAGAAGTATCGGACAATCTGTTAGCGAGCTAATTTCATTCTGTTCCCAGGAAGGCAAAATGCCACCAAGCGCAGAAGCCTCCCGCCCTGCGCGGCGTGCGCGGGTGCCTCCCGGGAGATATAAATCCATTCCACTCCCAGGCACTGTAGGAGCTAATGAAGTCAAATGGAGACCATCGGGACAAGTTTTCTCTTGCCGTTGCAGGCTGCTGCCACTCTGCTACACCAACGCAGCGCAATGGGCTCCGTGGTCTTCTGGTAGTGCCGCAGCACGGGGAGGCAATAAGACTTTTCCCAGCAGACTTCAGCTCCATCTGTGCCAGTCCATCACTGCTTGCGACTGCAGCATCTAACTGCATGGCACTTGAAAGAACAAACGCACAGCTCTTTTATCATCAAGTGAACCCTCTTACATTCATCTGCTCCCTAGTTTTCATCTCCCAGGGCCACCACAAACTTGGAAAAAAAAAAAATTAGAAAATTAAAAACCAGTAAAAACCAATGTCCTCTATAGGAACTGCTGACTGTGAGTGCCCAACTTGAAACATTTAAAAAGGGGTTTAATTTTTAGAAAATTGATATTAATTTCTCTCAGCCAGCCACGCTTCTGTTGTACAGCTGCTAACCGGAGACCCCAATTCTCTGATCACTGCCAAAAATTTAACCCATGAACTTTTTACTGGTAAGAAGCAGCTCACCAGTGACTTACATAGTTCCTCAGCAGTCTTGCACAGTTTGGGAAAGAAAATAACTTCTAGAATTAAAACAACCTAGACAGTTTAAAAAGGAACACTGATCTGAGAGTTTCTTATTTAAAATACACCCTTTTTGAATATGGATTTCCTTAAATAATAAGAAGTACATTTGAATTCCTCTGCTTTCCTGCTCTGAAGAAATAGTTTCTAATGGCACCCGTAGCTAGAAATCAGGACTGGGACTCAGGAGACCTGCCTTGTGTCTCAACCCTGCTGGGTATCTTTGGAGGCGTAAGTTCTCTCATCGCTTCTTCAGTTCTGAACTTTTCAAAACAGCACAGTTTTTTACTGAGTGCTGAAAAGAGCTAGATACTGTGATCATTCTTAGTCAATCTGAAAAAAGCATCATCATATATCCCCATTGTTTATCGTTGTGTTTTTTCTACAGACACCCCGCAGCCTCCTTCGGTTGATGTTTCAGCTTCGCCAGCCCCAGGAGACACTGTCTGGGAGAGCCTGCTTGCGATCGTCCTGGTAGAAAGCTGGGGAGGGGCTGTTTGCAAGGGCATGGAGCCATAGGACGAGGGGCAATGGTTTAAACTAGAGCAGGGCAGGTTTAGATGAGCCATTAGGAAGAAGCTCTTTCCACTGAGGGTGGTGAGACCCTGGCCCAGGTTGCCCAGAGAGATGGTGGAGGCCCCATCCCTGGAGACATTCAAGGCCGGGCTGGATGAGGCTCTGAGCAACCTGATCTAGTTGAAGATGTCCCTGCTGACTGCAGGGGGGTTGGACGAGATGGCCTTTAGAGGTCCCTTCCAACCCAACACATTCTGTGATTCTTATGGTATCAGGCACAGCCCAGCATCAAAGCAGCGACCCTGGACTACACGAGAGGAACCCACGTGCGAGCGCTTGGGGAGGCGGCAGCAGCGCTGGCCCACACCGTGGAACCTGGGGGATCTGCTACTCGTATTGTGCTCGCACACACGACACACAATGCAACTCAGCTATGCAGTCCATGCTCCATTTCATTCCCTTTATTTCATGGACTGCAACAACGACACTTAGTAAGTTTTATACTAATATGCGATTTTTCAAATGAATAACAGGTACTGCTGGGGCTCAAAGACAATGAAATAACGAACTGGGCCCTCCCAAATTCATCGCATTGGCCTGGGAAAACTACCATTTGTAAACCCAATTATTTTTATTCCTCTCACTTCCCATCCTATCAGTGGGATAGGGATGGCGAGAGGAGAGTGGGACAGCTTTGGGGTCTATCCACACCACCATTCCTGGTTTCTTCTGCAGCCACTGAATCGAAAAACCTTATTGACCTGCAAAATGAGGTCGGCATCACATTCCCGTGAGTCCAGCAGGTAAAGCCCAGGCACCAATTATTGCAAAACCTGGCACCATTGGGTCACTGGACAGACGCCGTTATGCCAGCAGGAGCGTTGTCAGTACACTAGACATGTATACGTGTTTATAGAATGTACATTTCTCTTTGAGGAAGCGCACCAGCAATTTAAAGGAAGCAAGACCTTAGTTTCAGTGCTTATCTGAATGATGGTAACTCTAGCAATACCGCGCTCACTGGCAGCACACTCTAGCTAACCGTGAGGGCAAACAACCGATAAATGCTTGTAAAGCTTAAGGAAGACACGCAATATAAGGGTGCAGTGGTTCCTATCAACCACAACAACTCATCTGCTCACCCAGAGTCCCCGCTAGCAGCAATGGCTTCCTGGAGACTGATATTCATGCAACGGGCGTTATCCTCCCATACAACAATGGCTTTTCAATGAACAATCTACCAACAACAACCACTTTGAGTATAATTAAGTAATTAATTATATTTTCTAATCTATTAAGCCTTGATTGCTTATCAAAGCATTCAGCTGGATCATTTTCCTCTTGTCATTTCCAATTAATTTTGCCTTTATTTTTTTAAGCAAAGGAAAAAGTCTCTCAGACTTCACGGGGAATCAGGGCTTCAGCGGAGCAGAAAGAGTAGTTGCTATTTTTGTCAAACTACAGCTTACTAACGCATGAAGATGTAGACATGATTCCACATAGGTAGAGTACCTGACTGCTAGAAAGCATGCAGCGCTTATCTTTCGCATTAGTGAAAAAACTCATAAAGCCAGCAACGCTTTTATGGCCCTAATAATCCCTGAAGCTATGCAGTTGCATTCACCACAGTGCAGGATTAAACACAGCAGCATGGGGTAATTCGCGCAATCAGGAATTAAACTCATCTGGCATCACATCTGCAAATCGATACAGACTGATACGTAAAGTTCGGAGGCGCTAACTAAAAAAAAAATGAAAAATACCGAGACATTCTCAGATGGCGGAAACTTGCACAGCTCCATCGAAGTCCTTGGCACTACTCTGCTTCAGGAGAACTGGGAATCCCGTCCGCATTTCACAGTCTTGACTGTTAAAAATGAGTACCTTGCATCCCTTCTTGCAAAAGCCTCTGCAAATCTAACACGTCAGAGCCCATGAGATTTCCTCATCGGGCAAGGGGGTTAAAGTCAGACTGGAGCTGGGAGACCAGGACTGGAAAATTACCCAGATGGGTACCGATACATCACATATAAAGTACAGTCAAATGGAATAAACCAGACAAAATTAACTGCATTCATTTCTGAGGATAATTATTTGAAAAGATGCTTCATAAAATAAAACGTAACGCCAATTACACCTTTACGGAACGCGATTATTTAGCCTTACTAGCTACAGGGAGTGGACCAGCAAAGTCGATATTCACTGAAGACACAAGCTGTATTCCCAAACAGTGCTTTTCAAGCTTTTTCAACTTGGCTGCCATCAACCCTGATGCACCACTGGGCAATACTTACAACATCTCAGCTCAGTTTGTAAGCTTTGCTACCTCTATGATGCCACAAATCGTTTGGAAAGACGGTCTTGGTAGCCGCAAGTTGTCCATTCAGACTGACCGTTCCTATTGTTTGGCTGATAGCCTTGGGCACCCCATGAAAAAAAACCCCTCCTTGCTATGCCAGCGCTCAGAAATGCTTGTACTGGGGCAGGGAGGAAGGGAATTGGGGCAGGATGGGATGAAATGACAACGTATATGGTCGAAATCGCAGCTATATTAAAGAAGTTGTCTTCCTTTCTTTGTCCTTTTTCTTTATTTTTTCTAAAAAAATCCAAGTGGACAATCAGCACTGAAAATTAGTCAAAATAGGGCACAATATCTATTTTCTCTACATCACAAACACGCTTAAAATGTCAAGATATCTGACTGCAACGTAATGCACCAACAGTTCAAGACAAAGCTCTCAATGATATCCATTTTCTGCTCTAAATAGCCCATTACTCTCCCTTAATTAACCTATGTGGTTTTAAGTTTATGTATTAAATTATGATTCTCTTATATATTAATTAACATATTATACACTATACTGTATGATCTAAACTGCTTCAATTAAGACTTTAAGTTGTACCTTCCCCACGGGCTTCAAAGAGGGCCTGGAATGGACCAGACAGATGAAGCACATGGATAAACTAATTCCCGGCCACGGCTTCTCCAAGAGATAGGAGCACCTGCCCGAGACGAAGGACAGAGGGACAGAGCCCAATTTGCACGAGATTATTTTCTCATTTCAAACCCGCGCTGAGTCTAACAGATGGAGTGGACACAGAGTGATGGAGCGGGATGAAAGCGTTTTATCAGGTCAGGGTGCCCGCGAGGAGAGCAGCACGGAAAACACAATGCTGGTAAACAGAAGGGCACTTTGCTCCCCTTACCTGGTGAGAAGGATTATCCCACTTGGACATCTTCCCACTGCCCACCCCCTCCTTCCCTCCCAAAACAGATTTCCTCAAATCTTGCACATGGGAATAACTTTTCCCCTTAAGTGACGGTTACATTTTGGCTATTAATGACACAGAGATCGTCCCTGTGCCACTCTCATCCTAAAGAAACAGATCTAGAATATATAATTCTTCTAAATTACTTCTTCCAGGATGAACAGTAGAAACTTAAGGCTTTTTTCTGTTGTGATTGTTAAGAAAAATAATGAAACCTATGTCTGAGATTCAACTTGGTGGAGAAATTCATTTCTCTGTCAATACCAGAACAAACAGGGTTTCTCATGCTTCTCCTTGGGTATTCATTTAAAAATAGATATATAGATGTATCGCCATTTTCGACTGCTGGAACAATGCTCTGTAAGACAGTTAACTGCCTCTGGATAGTAAATAAATTTCCTGCCTTATTGAGTGAGGTGAATACGAAGAGATGAAGCACTAAATCCTGCCCATGGCATGCCATCTCTATCTTAACGTTGTCATGCCAGCAAAAATTATATCTAGCTCACATCAAGTAAATTCTGTCTCAGAAACATTCTTATTAAATACGGTGGGGAAGATTCGTCTCCCCGTTACATCTGCGTGAATCTGCAAACTCTGTACATGGAGTTTGAGAGATCGATAGCTCTGTTCTAGAGAGGAGAATTTCATCCGATGCCCTGAGTAGCTTTCAACAAGCACTTCAACATCAGAGCGAGAGAACCCGTATGAGCAACTTCGTGCTGCATCACTTGAACCCTCCTAGGTCACTCTACAAGAGAAAGCGGTTTTAAAAATGCGGTTTCAGAGAGCTATAATCCTAAGTGCATTAAATAAATCAGAATCGCTTTAATACCTGGTATGTCCCTCTACATATTCATTCCACTAGTCCTTTCCACCTTCACCGTCTCCAATCTGAATGTATTGTAGCTCCGCTTTGCTGCCAGGCACACGCGAGATTTGCAGCTACCTCGGACTGTATGTGTAAAGTAAACCCTGGAAATAGCGATAAATGAACAGATGTGGTAATTTAGTAACTGCAAAATAGAACAGCTCCATATCCAAGCGTATCCAATCGTTGTCACCAACACTGGTCTTTTCTCCTCACCTCAGCCCATGTCCCACGCTGTTGTTCCAGCATTAGAAGGCGCAACTGGATTTTTTTCCTTTTAAAAAGAATAAACAGATAATATACACACCATTTTGAAGTGACTGGACCTGCTCCTGGAAGAACAGTGATGGCCTTTAGCACTCGCTATTTGGATTTATGTCACAGAATGGCAGAGTTTTTCAATCACAGCAGCAAAGAGCTGCAGATAAGATAGGGCCAGAAAGGGAATTACATGGGATACACCCTGCTATAATTTGGCTTTATGGCTGGGGAGAGGGGAAAAAAAAATAAAAAAATCAGAAGCAGCCGCAGAAAGCCCTAGTGATTGTAAGATTTCATCTTTAGAACAACTTATTTACTGGGAGTCAAAATAGGGATGTTTCAAAAAGCAGCTCTGTGGCTTAAAAGGTTGAATCTGGTTGTCAGACCTGCCTTAAGCGCTCAAATTTCAGTTTAAATTTTGAGTGCCTAGGTGCGTGAAAGCAGCTGAGATTTTTAGGGTTTGGGAGCTCAGAGGTTTTTTTGAGTTGGTTGTTTCTTAGAAGAGAGGCTACTAACTGCCTACACCACCTCTGAAAAGGGACCTTTATAATCCTGAACACTTAGAAATTCTATTCTCAAGTAGGTTTTCCAACAGCTCAAGAGCTTTTTTTCGCAAAAGTTCTGACTTTTCTAAAATAGGCAGGTAAGAATACTCCAGGGAAAAAAATGTAGGACATCCAAACAGCGGCCTGTGTCACGCCTCAGGTTAACTATTCTTCTTCTGGTGTTTCGATAGTACCTGGCGCGGTGAGCCCCGATGCTAATTGGGGTCTGTAGGTCCAACGGTGAGGACTGAATGGTGATGAGCCCCATTGGGAACTGCGGCAAGCCAGGGGCGGTTTCCTCAGACCTGCTTCCTCCAAGTCCTGTCCTCTACTCATCAATGTGACAGTTGCCTCTGGCTGGATGACATTTTGGGTGTAGGAAGCGAAGAGCAAGTTATCCACAGCCACCCAAAACACTGAGTCATGGTAACAGCTACAAAAAAAAAATATAAAAAAACCCCAAAAACTTGCACTGCTAGAGGCTCTGGTTGCGTCAAGGGAAGGTTTGTCCCCCCTGGCCTTCCTCAACACCGTGCCAGGTGGTTTTCATAGAATCACGGAATTGCCCAGGTTGGAAGGGACCTTTCAGATCATCTCGGTTTTGCAGCAGGGCAGCAGATCGTCCAACTGCAATCAGATGGAAACCTGTAGCAGCACCTGCTACAAGTTAATTAGTTCTTCCTGGCTCCAGAACAGCTGCTGATTTTGGTGTAGGTTTTATCTTTATTACATTTTTTTTTTTTTTCCCCACTGTTTGTTCAACAGAGCAGGAGACGGAGGAGACCCGAGGGTTTGGTGTTACAGAAAGGCCTGGCAAGGATCGCGAGGTCACCTATTAAACCATATTCTCGACTACAGGAAATGTTCCCAAGTCAGGACCGTGTGCGAGCAGCGAACAATGAAAAGAGAAAAGAGAAACGGTAAGCTCAGGCTGGTTAACACGGAGAAGACATAATCTGATTTAATATATACTGAGTGTGCCGGTAGTTCTCTGTTTTCTTTCATTTGGGTGTTTCTCCCGCTCTTCAGTTCCCGCCCAACCTCACCTTCATAAACCTAAGTTTATCCAAAGACTGATGTCCCTCAGCCGACCTGCAAAGCCTCCGCCAGGGAAAAGGGGTGAGCTCATACACGTCCTGTATGAAGGCCTTTTTCCTGGGAGCTATGTTGAGACCAACAAATTGGACCACTAAATGGAAACACCACATGCGTACAGAATCCAGTGACCCACGCTGTCCATCCTCAGACCCACCAGATCCTTTCCGCAGCGAAAAATGGGATCAAGTAGTGAATCGGAAGAATTTTGGCCCAGATTATTACCAGGCTCTGTCCGAGTGAGCTCTGAGGCAGTACAGCTCGCAGCTACAGCAAGTTGTATCCTCCTGTTAGGAAATACCAGTTGTCTCCTGTACCTGTAAGTTATCCAAATTAGTTGATTGCATTGCACAGCGACCCACAAAACGAACTGTGACAGAGTCCCATGAGCCAGCTCAGCACAATCATAATTACAGCTGATCAAGAGCGAATTCCAAACCAATACACAGCCTCTAGAGTCCACTAAAATCCATCCCTTTTAAAAAGAAGTTCAAGCATCTACAAAAGAAGCGCACGCTCAGAAAAGTCGCTGAATTAAAACAATCTGATGATTTTGGCTGTCTTGGCAATCTAATTATACACAGAGGCTAATACAGTTCTGCGTTGTCTCCAAGATGAGCTGAATGATGAAACTGGTAATGAGTACATGACCATCTACAATCAAAGAAACCCCAAACAAACCAGCTTTATAGAAATAGCAAACCAATCAGCAGATGGCAAACAGATGGATACAAGATTCAGAGATGTGTACATACAAAACTTAATTGAAACTAAAATTATTAATCATTGCAATAAATTCAGCTTGGGTGGATGAAAGGCAACATCCTTAAGTAAGTAAGGGGAAAAACGGTTTTAAATAATTAAGGCTCTATTTATGAATGTCTCCTGAAGTATTCATGAGAATCTCTTCATAGGGATAATAAAGAATATATTGCTTCCACGTGACGAGCAAAGGTGTTCTCCAAGCTATAAACCCTACACATGAAAGGAGTATCCGCCAGTTTTAAGAGGCTAGAGGACAGGTAAGAAATCCATCTCAGCAAATTCGTATACCTTTGGGTAATTTGGGTTTGGGAATTTGGGAATTCCGTGCTGTGGCTCAGGCAAAGCGCTGTTCAACCATCGAGCACGAGAATCCAGATCTTCGACACCCCCGGTTCATTTGTCTTGTCAGGCTTTTAAAAAAGGTCACATAATACATATTTCTAACTATCACGCTAATCACTCTGCAAATGTTAATTAACAGTAGACAAAGAATTCTTTCTCGCAGTTGTACCAGAGTGCTGATTCAGTTAATTGTAGCATTGTCCTACGTTTTCTTTATCCAAGCCCTGCCAAGCACAAAGAGCTCAAACTCGCTCCCAGGAGCCCAACATCGCACCTCGCAACGACGCACAACCGGCCGCCTGACACCAGGCTAAGCAAAACTTCCCCCAATTCTCTTCGATTCCAACAAAAGCTGCGGGATCCTGGCAATTCATACAACACTCTTCGGTTCCGAGGGTCTCCCTTCCAGGATCCTGAACACCTGCAAACCTGCTGGGATTTCAGGGCAGCCTTCAGCTGCTTGGCCCCAAGGGACGGGCTGTCCTTGGGACAATCCCAGGGCAGCGGTCCAGCTGGAGCAGCCATCGGTGAAGCCTGGCAGTGAACATCAGAGGGAGCAGGGAAAAGCGTTCAAAATCCTGTCACTCATATATATTACAATCCAGCAAGAAGACAAAAGGGTTTATTGTACATTTCCCTCCTTCTAGGCCAGCAGCATCAACAACCAGCACGTTCTGCAGGGACAGAGAGAAATGAACCATTCTGTGAAGCCACCTTGACACGGCCCCGGTGCAATTCCTTATAGTCTGGCCACCGCATCGGACCAGGAGATGATGATGGGCTGCAACGGTAGGGCTTAATGCCACCATGGCACAAGAGATAGCAAAGGCCTAGCCTGTCTGCAAGCTCTGCCACTCCTGTCCGAGGCGCTTCTTCTCCGCCGGCCTTTCGTTCACCTGCACAGAAAGGGCTGGGTTTGCTCTTAGTTTGGTTCTGCTCTCACTCCGTCTGGAAGCTGGTTTTATTTTTGCAGAAAAGGGGAGACTGCCCCTACACAAAGCCCTCATCTCCGACAGCAAACACTTTAACTCTGCCTCTAGCAACCGAAGGCACACGATAACGTTTTCTTTTCCAATTGAAACCGCGAGCAGAGGAGAGGGAGTTGGAATATTATTACCTGGGTTGGAATATGCCCAAAAGCAGTTCCCTCCCTTCTCTTTAAAGGGAAGGAAAGAATAAAACAGGTGCTCGTTTCTGAGATGCGTATAATGGAGCAGAACTAAATTAGAAAGAATTTGAATACAATGTTCATCTCTGGGATCTTTAGAAGCATACCACAGGTCTCAAACCGCACACAGGCAGATATTTCCCCTGCTGCAGGTGGCTGCTGCTGTTGTTTAAACACCGGAACTGCATTCCAGCCTGCTACCTAGATGCTGTCTAATTTTAATGAATGGATACCAAAAAATTCATTTGCCTGCAGGCACAATTCAGCCCTCAGATAAACAAGCTCGAGTTCAGGCTGGGAAAAAAAGCTGCTGTTGAGTGTAAGTCAAACCTGGAACCTACGGAGCTGCTGGTGGGAGATGCTCCAGGAGAGAGCAGGAACCTGCGGGCTGGAGACCCTGGGAGAGCCCTGGTCACCCCGGCTCCCCAACTGCCAGCACCCAGGCAGCCACAGCTGGTGCGCCGAGCTCATTCTGGCACCTCAGCCCTTGCCCAGGGGCTCAGAGGTTCCGCAGCCACCATCTGCCCTTCCCAAGGGGTACGCTTCCTTGCGTTGCACCTGCTTCTGCTGGCAAACGGGCTCCACGCTTGTGGTGAGATAAGTCAAACCTTCCCTACACTGGGGGACCCCAGAGAGTATGACTTGACATGCGAGAAATTTCAGCTTTTCATGGACCAGTGTCTTCTAGAAATGAGCGGATTCATTTGCAGAAGCAAACAGAGATGAGGTTTATTTGTTCAGGTCCAGCGTGCCCTCTGTGGGTTGCGGAGCAGAGACCAAACCCTTCCCCGTGTCACCGCTGCCGAGCAAACCAAGCACGGCCACTCGGGTCAGCATCCTGGTTTCTCTCTTCCTCTCCCTGTTCCTGTAATTAAAAAAATGGACAACCTCCATGCAGGCTTCTGAGCGTGCCTGCCATCCACAAACCCAATTTCACACAATGACAGCCTAATTAATCTTCTTCTTTTGTTTCAATAGCATACGGTCTCCGCTCAACTGTGGAATATGGTGGAATCTTGCTGAGAACACATCTGTCAGGACTGCAGTGTGAATAAAGGAATACAGCAGGCTTTTGTGTGATTATATCTGTATTTATATAGCTATGTGCCTACCGAGTGCTCCATCCACATGCAGGATAGAACAATCTATATAGTAATGTCCTGAATTTTGAGAAACACCTGTGATCCCAGACACTTCAGCATCAAAATGCAGCAGGAAAGCTGCCTTTTTGCCCAGGGAGACATCATTACTCCCACACACGGCACTCAGGTAAAGAAAGATTACGGGACTTGTCCAAGGTCACACAGAAAAACTGTGACAGAGCCGGGAACGAAGCCAACATCTCAGATCACGAACTTAACTCCTCAGACACCCTTCGCCCTTGTTTGCCAGGGTCTGCCTTCCCTCTTTCCTTCCAGGGTTGCAATTAAAACAGCCACCGGCCCATCATCAGGAGTTTTATACAGCTGTGAAACGGCAGCCCTCCTTCTGAAAGGCTCGTGCTGAGACCAAAGCCGCAAACTGAGATACCTGGCCACAACGAAGGTCCACTCACCCGAACGAAACCAAACCCAATCTTTTTGTTCAGTGTTTACTCATGCATTAAGAATTTCTTTGGCTTTTGGGTGCTCAAGGTCCTGCGTTAGCTGTCCACGCTCTAACCAGAGATGGCACCTTGGGCCGTCTGAGATGTGAAAAGGTTGACTAAATACTGACTAAAACCATCTGAAATCAGTCATTCCTGTGAGCAACACCATCCCAACCTGTGACAAGACTTGGTCTGCTCACAGTGCTGAGGACTTGGAGTTTATCATGGCTCATAATATTTATGTTCTTCATTCTTCAGTTTCTGATACCATGAAATTACGAGATTACTACAATTTTCACTGAAAAAACCCCAAACAAAATGTTTCAAGACCTTTCACCAAAAACATGGCCATGAAACAAACCCTCAAAAGCTCCAAAGAAATTAAGGACTCCAAAGAAATCAGTGTGTCGTGGTCTTTTGATTGGGGTTGGAGGCTGGTGTTGGAACGTCCAGGGTTGTCAGCACTGCGCTTAAATTACTTCACCGCAAAATAATGAAAGGTCACAGGATTTCAATCAAGATACTCGGCCAGAATAAATCTTGCCTCTCCACGGAAGCCCTTGGTGCTGTATAAACTTATACCTGCTAAAGTCAGGCTCAATTTATAGTTTCAATATCAATCAATAAAACGTGGAGTCTTGGTTTTTAAATAGGAGAGCTAAATTTGTCTCTACTTCAAGGGAATGCAGCTATGTTACCTTCAGTGTAGTTTCTTGCCTTTACACCAACAGAGAACCTGATCTGCATCTGGGAATTCTCTAAAGGCAGAAGCTCTGCTTTACACTACAGTATTTTTTCCACATTGGCTGCCTAAATTTCTCATAATTGCTAAAGAAATTATTTGGCTAATGAGCAGCGATACCAACCATTTTCATTGGGAGCTACAGTGGTAATTAGGAAGACAAAAAAGGGGGAGGGGAGGAGGAAGAACCTTCAGGTTCTTTAGGACAATTATAATTTGTGTCAAAGACGACAAATATTTCAATTTCGGGCAACATGTACCTTCAGAACGAATGTGGGCTGTTTTAGTCACAACATGTCATGGGAAGTAGTCTGATCCGGTATTTGCAGTCATACAATTAAACCTGGCATGTAATAATTAGGAAGGCAGGTGTACTCGATACATACTACAACATTTCTTACTAGCTGTTGTCTTACATTAGCCCATCCTCGGTTAAGTGATCATGGAGACAGAACGTAACTGCTTACAAGTACCCCAAGGATACAAAATAGAGGTTGGAGAAAAATTATTTATGGTGGGCATGATTAAGAGCAACGTGAAGTGACTGAGAGGAACTGGAAGTGAGTAAGTGGGGAAAATCTCCCTGCCAAAGACTACGGGACCACAACACGCGCTCCCAGTGGAGAAGAGCGGGATAACTGACCCTGTGGGACAACATCACAGGACTTATGGAATAGCTTTCTGAGATGTAATAGGAAGTTACCCTATCCAAGGTATTCTTCAAGTGTGAGGCACCCTAATGCGATTAGGCACCCTGAAAATGGAGAATGACCTCCAGAAAAGCTATTACAATACACATGTATCATGTTCTTGTTCATATACAGCGTATTCTAGTACGTTTCCAAATTGTCATCGTGTCTTACAAGTTATTGTTACGGAAAGCAACGTTGAGTTTTTCTAACTCTTTCTGACTGTGAATAGAAAATCCTCAACACGAGGATCACATCTACCACCGGTGAAGCCTCTTGAAATTCTGATACCTGATAATCCTCAGAAAAACATCAGTCAAAGAACAGTTACTACTGACAGCAATAAACATTCAGCACTTGGAGAAAATTCATTCCTCCGTTAAACAAGTTCCCCTACGAGTGAAAGCTGGTGCTAATGAGAACTGCAGTTCACTTGTCAGCACCCAGTGAAACAATTAGGACTTTTGTCCTACTTCATAAATACCAATATTGATAAAGTAGTAGAACCTAAAATACCAGTAGACATTTTTACGATTCCTAAGAACTTCCTGAGTTATATCAAGTGGGCTAAGGAGTTAAAAAGGAGCAAAAACTCGCAAGCTTCAAGCCAACAACGAAGTGCTTAGAGTCAGGAAGGAAACGTCACCTCCAGAGCAGGTCACTATATAATTGTCTATAAGAGGATTTTTTTTTTTAATCATCTTATTTTGAAGTATCTAAGACTAATGAACTACGTACACAATTCAACTAATTCTAAACGGTTACTTTTATGCCGCCCGCTAAAAAAGAATATTTTTCAAAGCTACCCAGGGCATTTAGATGCTAAATNTGGTTACTTTTATGCCACCGGCTAAAAGAGAACCCAGGGCATTTAGATGCTAAATTCTCATAAAAATTAACGTCAACCGAGCCTCCTAATTCCCTAAGCATCTCTGAAAATCTCAGACCAAATATATACAAGTTCTATTCATTGTGAAGGTTCCTAATGCACTTTACAAGCATTACCGGTTCTATACAGAATACATTTCACTGAAACGTAGCTACCTCTGTGATGAAACATGGCATAGGAACACTACATAAAAGCTTAAAGACTGGAAGCGAAGAATACCCAGGGGTAACTGGGTGAAACTTAATGGTCTGTGATATACAGGAGTTCAGAGTAGGTGATCTAATGGTCCCTTCTGGCCTTGCATGCTATGAAACTGAAGCGACAACACAGCCAAGCGAAAGTTCGGGAAGACCTGGGAAGGTGAGGTAGGCGCTTGAAGGAGACAGACAGCTCCAATTTCAACCTTTAGCAGAAATACGCCCGCTGCACAGGGGAGTGCTGCTGCCGCAAAGGAGGGTGCTACGGCCTTCCCCTCCTCTTCGTAAATCCGACCTGGTACCAAGCTGGAATTGCCAGAGCATCAGAATTAACTATATGGGTTCACAAAAGTGTTTGAATGATGTACAAAGGCTCCAGAGTGGTCAGGAGCTCAGCTTTTACACTTGGTCTAACGTGACCCTCGACTGGGAAACTGACTGCCAACACCACGGGGCAGGCGGTGGCCTTAGGAATAAGCATTTAGATAGCTTGCACTACAACAGTGGCCACCTGCAACTCTCAGCTGCTCTCCTAATTCAAAGGCTCTTTTGGCATAAAGATCTCATGAGATTCCCCCTGCAGTGCTGCCTCCAGCTCTGGGGCACCAACAGCAGAAGGACACGGAGCTGTCGGAGCGGGGCCAGAGGAGGCCCCGGAGATGCTGGGAGGGCTGGAGCCCCTCTGCTGTGGGGACAGGCCGAGAGAGGTGGGGGGGTTCAGCCTGGAGAAGAGAAGGCTCCGCGGAGACCTTCCAACCCCTTCCAGGCCCTAAAGGGGCTCCAGGAAAGCTGGGGGGAGGGACTCTGGAGCAGGGAGGGGAGCCATGGGACAAAGGGGGAATGGGTTTAAACGAAAAGAGGGGAGATTTAGATGGGATATTAGGAGGAAATTGTTTGCTGTGAGGGGGGTGAGCCCCTGGCCCAGGTTGCCCAGAGAAGCTGTGGCTGCCCCATCCCTGGAGGGGTTCAAGGCCAGGTTGGCCGGGGCTTGGAGCAACCTGGGCTGGTGGGAGGTGTCCCTGCCCAGGGCAGGGGGTGGAACGAGATGAGCTCTAAGGTCCCTTCCAACCTGAACCGTTCTATGATTCTACAATTGAAAAGCACATGCAAAACCACAACGTGTTTCAAGACGGTAAATGATGTTTCCTCTGAACAGCAAGAAAATAACTGCCCTCTTTCCACCTGTGTCATTTCTCCACCATTTTCATGCAAATAGCTCGATGCATTTCATGAACAGTATCGCTTTTTTTTCTGCTGATATTGATACTGACACAAAGGCAAATAAAATACCGGACGGGAAAGGCTGAGTATGTGCAATTATGGATGAAATACTGTTTGGAGCATACTTAAAAGGATTATCATTTCACGACACCAAAAATTATAATAATTATATCCACAATTTTTTGCACTTACTTATTTTCAGACTATTATGGGTCCTCTTTGGAAAAGCAAAATTGGTGCTTGCAGCCTTGACAGCAAAGGACAAATGCCCTGACAGGACATAACGCTTCTCTAAGCATAATTAAATCAAAATATGGTGTAAATCCCAAGGGTGCCTCTCCATTGGTAGTATTTCTATCAAGAATCTTCAAAACCTTAAATCCAATATTTAAAATTTATGCGTTCCACCTGAGGTTTCAAGGCGAGAGGCAGCTGTAGCAATGCTTTGGTGCTTCTGTCTCACCTTTTCTTTTAGTCCGATAAGAAAAAGAGTAGAAAACTCTCACCTGCACGCCATGGTATACATAACATCCACCTGAACAAACACAGGTCAAAGGGTTACGAATAAAACAGGTAAACATAAATACAACAGAACATAATTGTTTATACTGCAACCTAAATGTTATATAAATAGGAGCCCCAGGCAAGGTCAGGAACATGTATTAGGAGGCATCAGAAACAGACAGGTAGAAAACTCTCGTTATCTTCACTTAAAAATAGGTACCTGATGCACAAAAAGGTTCAGTAAATTGCCCCAAATTATCCCGGTTTCTGTCAGAGAACTAGCAAATACTGTAACTAAACATTCTCCATTCAGACTCAAATCAAATATAATTGAGACAAAGAAGAGACACAAGAAAAGAGCCAAACTTATTTATCCTGCCAGCTACATCAGAAAGTTAGAAAAGGGCATTCTTATCTGCAGTGAAAAGAAAGAAAAAAGGGTATTTTCATGGAGAGTCTTAGAAGGTTCCTTCAACCATTCTGATAGCCACCATAGGAATCATCAATCGATGACAGCAGGATTGTGGATGTCACATTATTTCATCAGAAGAGTTTCTGGTTTAGTTCAAAGTAATAATATCCATCCCAAAAATACCAGTCTTTTGAACAACCTAAGCTCAAACCCTAAGTGTTGGTTTGAAATCAAGCATCTGCACACTTTGCTGCATTGCGAACCTCTTTGGGTTCAGCTGTTAATAGCACTGAGAAGAAATCTTGTATCAGGAGCTTTGGGATGAAAGTGGGATCTAAGAAACACGAAGGACTGTTTTCCTGTTCCCAGCCATTGCTAACAAAGGCATTACTCTATTAACCTCTCCCACTTGGATTTCCCTTAATCTGTACATGCAACTTGAAGCCCTTCAAAACGTTCCCTCCCTCCCTCTTGTGGTTTTAAAAGCTCAAGTTGCGCTATGATCTTTGCTTAAGAGAAGTTACTGAAGCGATGGATTCTAAATGTTATAATCCAAATGGTCATGGCTGGATGAAAATCCAGTTTATTCAGTAATGCTACCACCCTAGCGTGCCATGGCATCCATTTATGAAACCGTTGCTGCCTGATGGGTTGAATAATGAAACTGCAGTAACATCAGCTTTCAAGATGAAAAACACTGGGGCACAAATTTTGCTAGTTTTAATAAAATATCTGTACCATCATTTAGGAGAAAAACCGGCTCCTTTAAGGCAGTCCAGATCGACACACTGACTTAATTTTCACCTTCAAATATCAACTCTGGCAGCGTGCCAAGACATTAATTGCTTTTAGACCTTGCCCATGTTGGGATTTTGTCTCCCAACTGATGGCCAGCTCCCAAAACAAAGCCCTAAGGCCAGCTGCTCAGCTGGCACGGATGAGCTACTGCCACGTCCAGCAAGGAACCAGCTCACACCATCAGAGCCTTCAGCCCCAGCTGCAGGCCAGGGAAACAGGGATTTGCAGCACAGGTGACACTTCTCTGGGCTACAAATCCTTCATATTTGTCTGTGTGTGCAAACACGGTCTGTAAACTGGAAGAGTCCATTCCATTGGCACGATGGAACAGTCCAGAGAGACTTGGAGAACTTCACTCCCCGGGGCGAGGCGGCCACCTCATTGCAGTAAGCTTTTACTAGTAAACCAGGGCGTCAAAAAAAAAAAAAAAAGCAAGGCCTAAGCTAAAACAGTGATCTATTATATCAGTTGGCCAGTGTACAAAAGGAAAAGATCTGATTAGAAAGGCAAGATCTTCCTATCCCTCCTTACAGCTACCTAAAAGGAGGGTGTAGCCAGGGGGGGTCAGTCTCTTCTACCAAGGACAAGAGGAAACGGCCTCGAGTTGCGCCAGGGGAGGTTCAGGATGGATATTGGGGAAAATTTCTTCACGGAAAGGGTTGTCAAGCGTCGGAAGAGGCTGCCCAGGGCAGTGGTGGAGTCGCCATCCCTGGAGGGATTTCAAAGCCGGGCAGACGTGGTGCTGAGGGACGTGGGTTAGTGGGGGTTTGGGCAGTGTTGGGGTGATGGTTCGATTTGATGATCTGAAAGGTCCCTTCCAACCAAAATGGTTCTATGATTTTATGATTCTGATTTAAACTACACTGACACATGACATGAGCTCTCTGCCATTCTCCAACTACCCAGGGATTGCTGCCGAGCTCAGAGACTGTTACTTTAAACCTCACAGAAGTCAACGGAGAAAATGCATGAGCAGAGATAAACTAAGTATCATAGGAGGGAAAAGTATTTGTAGCCTTCTCTGTAAAAGCTTCTATGCCAGCTTTACTGGGGCTCCGTCCTTTCAGCCTCGTCAGTGCCGAAGAACCTGGTGGGTGAGCTCTGGGAGCGCATCCCACTCCTCGGAGCGCCGTCCGGAGCACGCCAGCCACGGCAGTCAGAACCGTGGCCAGAACACCTAGGGAAAGATCATATGGTAGCAATTCGAGTAAATTAAATCCTAGCGCGCTCGCTGCTCCGAAATGCCGAACCAGCTGAAAGAAATGAATGAGGTATCATATTTGTAACTACTTAGCAGACACGCTAAGACAATTGCAGTGATGAAAGCTACACAGGCAGCGCTGTACGGCAGACTTATTTTGCAGGAGTCCATAAATAAGTAATTTGACTTCGTAGAGTACTCTGGGATGGCTTGGGGTTTGAAAAGTGATATTGGAAAAAGAATCTACGTGTGCACGTGCAGCCTGTTATACTGCAGCACGAGCAATTTCATACCTTCCTCAATGTATTTACATTGCAATGCAGTAAGAAGTAGCCTATAAATGAATGGCTGATGCCCCCTACCACTTATTTTTTGAATAGGGAATACTGTTATTGTCTCAGCAAAAAGATCTGTGTTCAGATATTCTCAGAACCGTAGGCTCAGTTCTGAAACCATTTGAAAAGGTCGCATGGAGCGATCCGCTAGACAATGGAATATATTGAATTTAGAAAGTCAAATCTAAAGCCAACTTCCAAAAGTCTTTCCATAGGGGATGATGAACAAGGAAGATGAGAGGATGAACCGACGCGTAAGGGAACAGACCATCAGGTACAGGTGATGTTAAAAGTACGTGCTTAACAGATCACAAAAATACATTAAAATACTCATCACATGTGAACAGGATGTATCTGTAAAAAAATCTAAACATCACTAGAAGGTGTTTACCAAAAACTTTTAAGGGACATTTAGGTTTTGAGAGTGTGTTGGGAAAGGATCTCTACTGTGAATTGATTAAACAGCTGTACATATAGATAAAACATTAATACAGAAACAGCACTGCTTTGATTATTGACCTGTTGAACACAGTATCCACCTCAAACAAATGACTTGTAATTTATTGAAAACATCTAACGATCACCAACTAATCTTTCATACTCTGTTAATAGATGACCTCTTAAGAGAGCATGTGATCCAAAAACCTAGAGAAGAAATACCTTGAGGACTGTGATACAACACTGTCTCACAGTTCTCTGTTAGTATTCTGTTCATTTTTCTCTCCTCACATCCAAAATGTTGTAAAAAGTACAGGCTCGATCCAGAGCTCACTGAGGAAATCAAGGGGGCATTTTTTTATTCTCTTTGGTACCAAGAGGGTTGAAGGAAAGGTTGATAAGAGAACATTACCATGCTCAGAGATGAAAAAGACATACTCCTCAGATCTCTTTTTTTCAGGGATGGAAATAACCCTGTGATAGGGAACTTATGTGTTCAATTGCTGCTGCACTTGAGCAAAGTCCAAAGGCCAACATAGGACGGAGGAAATGTCTCAAGTGAGGTTGTCCCCAGGTGACCTCATCAAGAGAGGCATAACAACGCCATTTAGAGGGGTTTGACTGCACAGAACACAGAAGAGGAACTCTATTTCTAGCAGACCTAGAATAGCAGATTTTAAGGACAACGTAGTTATTTCCTACCCCCTAACAGCACCTCAATGCTCGATCTCCACAGAAGCCTGCATAACATCATCATTTTATCTCCCCGCATCTAAATTTTCTCTTTTAGCTATGCGTTGCCTTGTTCTCACTGTTGTATCGCCCCAGGCGGAGGAGACTGCAGGCAGAAATAGAGGAAAAAGTGGTCCTACCTGCCCCCTCTGCCACGCAGACGATACCTGTGCCCTTCCATCCCCTGGGACACCCAAACACAACTCACCCCATCAACAAGATCAGCTCTAACGGCCAAACTATTCACCGCCTCTCAGCAGGGCTGAGGTAACGCTTTAACCTCCCCTTGCCGTGCCGCACCCGCTCCTGCTCCGGTGAAGCAGAAGATGAGGAGCGCCCTTCCACTCCTCCGCACCCCTAAATGTCCTGCGACAGAGTCCTCAAATAGCCTGGTGATGTCCCATTAACGTTAGGGTACAACGACCATTTTCCCCAAGACTCCAGTCCGCATCTTTGCTTCTTTTATAATCAGGATTTCATTTCTAGCTTTAGCCTTTCTAATTAATTTGCTATACATCATTAATTTTCGCTGTAAACTTTTTCAACACCTCCCTTCCCAAGGTATTTTAAAGTCCAGCAATTAACTTCTCTCATCTCCCTTATCATACTGCCGTCTCTGCTGTGCACTCGCCGTTTTGTTATTTAGCTTTTTTTTTAAATTACATTCGTTAGTTACTGACAGCCAGTGTCACTGTGTGAATGATAGTTGCTCATTAATTAACATTTTTTTCATTATGAAAAAAAGAGTATGAGCATCTAGAGGGAAAACTGGAATGCAAGAACTAAAAATACAGCTTTGACTGTCTAACTGTCCATGTACGGCGTAACGATATATTGCTCTTAGTAGACAGCTAATTGAAAAATGTGAGTTTAGGATGAAATAAATTATCAGCTGCTCTGCATCTCCATGGAAATCAAACCCAAGCTGACCTGCGCCACGCACTCAGAGCGCCGTAAGTTCATGGGTTCCTCACCTCACTGCAGGAGGAATGGGAGAGAAGGAGCCTTTGGGGAGGCGGCTGGGGAAGGAAGAAGCTGAGAGAAGCACCCATTGCTCAGAAAACAGCTCATAGCAGCCGTACCATCAACGACAACAAACTCAACTACGTTTTGAAAAAGAAAACTTCAGGGCTGCTAAAAACACTCCTTCAGGGAATTGTCTGGTTCCTGGGCTCAGTCTCGGTATATTTAGACTAACAGAATGCCCTGCCCTGTAGGTGAGGCTGAGTGAGAAGACCGAGTGGTACCTCCAACCTCGGCATCTCTGACCCTACGATACTGAGACAGAGCCCTTTTCCCTTATCATCCACCATCTTTAGCGCTCACTTCAGTTTCATTTCAAAGCAACCAACTGTCTTTTGAAGAAAGGGTGAGCATGGAAAAGTCACCCAATTATTACCAGGTACCAGACGGTATATCACAGCCTTCAGTAACACTAAGATATTGGTATATTAAGCGGTGCACATGAATCCATGGACACACAGAGACACAGCGAGCCCGCGGCATGAGAGACGCAGCGATGCCCTGTTCCAGACGAGGACACTGTACTGAAGATCAGGAGGAGCTCACATTCCCGGTTGTGGAAGTCACCACATGTCTCAGACTGAGCATGCTCTCTACTTTCTGCCTCCAGCCAGGATGTGCAGCTTTGCATTTAAAAAAAAAAAAGGATGTACTCACAATAATGAGAGTTTCTTAAGCAGCTGCGGTACAAAGGCTGTATCTGCGTTACACAAATTCAAGGTGTTAGTGCTTCACGCCCAGATCAAAGGTACCTAAACCTGCACTGACCGAACGGAAGCTCACAGCTCCTTTGGAGGAACCATCGAGTCAGCCAGTAGTCCACGGATTAAAAGTCCCTCAATGTTATTTTTTGGTACCACAGACTAGATCTAGAAGCATGACTATACATATGGCAGCTAGAAAACAAGGCCAAAATTATGTTTGAGAAAAATTAATTAACAAAAGCTACATTAAAATAAAACTGAAATGCTGTATTCAGCCATAGTTTACAAGGACATAAAATGATAAATTAACCAAGTTTGAAACGGAAATTGCACATGGTAATTACATGATTTATATTACATAAATAATGAATTAATATTAATTAATTCCAGAGATCTGGATTCTATTATCAGTTAGGACAACACAGACCCTATGCAAAAAAGAGCTTCATCATTCCATCTTAGTCTGTTAAAAGAAAACAACTTTCTTTTACTACTTTTGTTATCATGAATATTCAGATTGCAAACTCTTAAGGACAAAGAAATTTTTCTTGGGTTTTTTTTTTTTTAGTTTAAAGTATTTAGAAAACACCTTAAGACAACCTCATCAGAATAGATGCTACAATTATCAAAGCCTGTGAGGTTTTGAAAACAGCACTACTTCACTTTTTCCATAGAAAAACAAAGGCATTAAAGAGGGAAGCAGTCCTCACCAGAACACAAGTCCAGTGCTTCCCACTGGATCTTATTAGCTCCTTAATTGGTAATATCTTCCTGCAGATCCCTGTTAACGGGTTGCCAATTTGATTGTTAGGATAGGTGTGCAAGCAAATCGCCATGGATGTGACAGAACCCCCCTCTGACATTAAACCAAGAGCCTTATACTGCGTGACATTTCATAGAATCACAGACTGTGTTGGGTTGGAAGGGACCTCTAAAGGCCATCTCGTCCAACCCCCCCCCAAGTCAGCAGCGACATCTTCAACTAGATCAGGTTGCTCAGAGCCTCATCCAGCCTGGCCTTGAATGTCTCCAGGGATGGGGCCTCCACCACCTCTCTGGGCAACCTGGGCCAGGGTCTCACCACCCTCAGTGGAAAGAACTTCTTCCCAATGTCTAATCTAAACCTGCCCTGCTCTAGTTTAAACCATTGCCCCTCGTCCTATGGCTCCATGCCCTTGCAAAAAGCCCCTCTCCAGCTTTCCTGGAGCCCCTTTAGGGACTGGAAGGTCTCCCTGGAGCCTTCTCTTCTCCAGGCTGAACCCCCCCAACTCTCTCAGCCTGTCCTCACAGCAGAGGGGCTCCAGCCCTCCCAGCATCTCCGGGGCCTCCTCTGGCCCCGCTCCAGCAGGTCCATGTCCTCCTTGTGCTGAGGGCTCCAGAGCTGGACACAGCACTCCAGGTGGGGTCTCACAAGAGCAGAGCAGAAGGGGAGATTTCATGGGGATCCCAAGGAGAGCGCAGCACTTGGAATGCTGTGCACCTGCCCAACCAGCCAGGCACAGCAAAAACGCTACGGACATCACTTTCCTGACCGCAGAAGAAGAAACACCTTAGCTCCTCTCCAAGGACATTGCGCTCCTAACAGTGCAGTTGTTGGCCCTGCAAGGTCCGGGCTGAGACGCAGAGCACCCCATCATAAGGAAAGAGAGAAAGACATGGCATTTTCCAAATTACCATGCTCTCTTTACTAGAAAATTAAGTCCAGCCCAATATATTTGTATTAGTGGACAGCACTTGCTTAGTGTGCAGGGTAAATTCATTGGGAAAATATTGCACCACCGCATCATGCTTAGTTTCAGCTAACTGGGTATAAACCTGTAGGAGAAAGGTAATGCCAGGGAGAAAAAGAAGAGAGAAGAGAAAAGGACAAGAGCGAAACCCGTTATATCAAATGCATGGTGCAACTGGGACCAGGTGACAGTGATTTATAATGCAGTATTAAAGTGTCAGAGTGGAACTGTCACTCTCAGCGTTTTGTGAGGTAAACCATGGGAGCTGCAGACAGAGCCCCGGCTACAGAACAGCCTGTTGAAGCAATGTAATGGGATCTGACACGTTTTGTTCCTCTCCGAATTAGCACAATTCAGAAATGAAATTTTCCATGACACTGCTGCCATAATTTGGAAGCAAGTTTTGTCAGGAGTATATGTAGGACAGTTGGGTTTCAAGTTTTATACCAGAAGTCAGTACGGAGGGAAGGATGTGGATGAAGTCCATGCAAGACCCTCAACAACACAGAAGCTGTTTGTAGTTCCAGCAGAAAAAACCCCACAGACTGACTGCCCAATTTCCTTTCCTATTCACTAAAGCAATACCAAAGTTACAGAGATTCCCGTAATTTTCTTTTCAGAGAAAGCCCTAATCCTGCCACCTACTTAACTCTGGCCTGGTGAAAGGGCACTGAGAAGGCTTTGCTGAAACACCAGGATAGAGAGAATGGAAAAGGCTTCGCACCTTGCGCTTCAACTGCTCCTCTCAAAAACAATGTGCAAGAAGAACTATGCTTTTAGAGCCCCCCGCCTTAGGAGGAATGGTGGAAAACATCAGCGAATCATAGAATGGTTTGGGTTGGAAGCAACCTTAAAGCCCATCCCGTTCCACGCCCTGCCCTGGGCAGGGACACCTCCCACCAGCCCAGGTTGCTCCAAGCCCCGGCCAACCTGGCCTTGAACCCCTCCAGGGATGGGGCAGCCACAGCTTCTCTGGGCAACCTGGGCCAGGGGCTCACCCCCCTCACAGCAAACAATTTCTTCCCCAGATCTCACCTCAGTCTCCCCTCTTGCAGTGTAAAACCCTTCCCCCTCATCCCATGGCTCCCCTCCCTGCTCCAGAGTCCCTCCCCAGCTTTCCTGGAGCCCCTTTAGGGCCTGGAAGGGGCTGGAAGGTCTCTGCGGAGCCTTCTCTTCTCCAGGCTGAGCCCCCCCAACTCTCTCAGCCTGTCCTCATAGCTGGACCCAGGGCCGGAGAGGCCGAGCAATCGCCCTGCTGCTCACCCATGAAATTGTTTATTGCTGCCTTACAGCCAGCCAAAGCTCCCCTTGACATTACTTTCTGTATGCAAAGCATCGATTACCTCGAGAGAAAGTTAAGGGCCAACGGTTTCCACGACTCCTAATGAGTTTTGGTCCGTAACTTCAGTCACAAAGTTATGTTAGAAAATAACAACCAGGATTTGGGTTACTTTCATTTCTTAAGAGACATGAATATAAGCACGTTTCCTACAAATAACTATTCCAAATACATGACTGATAAATTATTAAACATCAGTTTTCAAAATGAACCCACAAATCATTTACCTGAGATTAAACATCCTCAACAGCACATTTCTCATCAGCTCTGGGAAGTTCTGACTCCGAGCCCCAGTTCTTGGGGAGTTCACACGCAGAGTTTCTCTATAAACCACGGCACGGCACACAATCTCCATATTCAAAGTCTAATGCCCACTTTTTCTGGTGATTAGAGTATTTTAGTAAAGACTACAAAAGAATACCTGCGTACGCTACGGCCCTCAAATTTGTGGAACTTTAATCTAGGAAGATTAGGTCTATTCCACTTCAGATGGTTAACAAAACAGATGAAAAAACCTTAAATGCAATTTTTGCAGTTGAGAACCCTTCAAAACCCAAAGTAACCACTGTAAAGTTAATTTTCTCATTAAAATGCTATCATTTCAAATGCCTTTTTTCCCTTTTGTAGGATTTACAGCAATATAGCTATGTGCTCATATATATCCAAGGGATTGCTTTATAGAGTACCAAAAAATCCTGTAACTTGTGGGAGATTTATTTTGCTAAGGAAGAATGTAAATTTGGCAGAGAAACGCAGAATCAGGATGATGTTGATAGCTGTCTGAAAAAATTATTGGCGGAAACTTAATTTTACCACTGGAAGCAGATACTAGCAATGAGATGAATAACTGGAAAAACAATTTTCCATTAAAAACAGCTCCATGGGGTAGTTCTCAACCAGCTGAAAGATATCTACATATACGCATGCATACATTCATAAATCAAGTACGTTCAGACAAATAACAAGTACGAAATTAAACCCAAACCCACATTACACACACATCAGCATATATTGATAAATACACACCAACTCCGTAAATATTTTGCTTCTTCTAAGAACTTTTGAGAAAAATATTTTCTGGTTGCATCAAAATATACATCTGTTCTAATTTAAGGAAGGAATGTTATTTTCTAAGAAATACTTAACTTTGGATAGGGCTATTTGTTCTTAAAAATCAAAAGTAGGTAACTTTTCAGATGTTCTAATATGCCCGCCCACGTAAGACCATTGCTGTTGGGTTGTTTCAACTCCAATTCATGCAGTCACAAATGTAGCTCTGCTAACGCCTTTCTGTTTTAATTAAATAAAAAGCCAGGCAGAGTATGTCTAACAAGTAACAGTGTAAGCAGGAACTTTCCAAAACTGAAACCTAATGCATCTACAGAGGAGGTTACAACGGTGAGCTAAAAGAAGTCACAGCTACGGCAGACTTCCTTTAACCAAAGAAAGTTTTACGGGCAATCACGCACCTTACACCATTTCTCCAAGATCCATCTTATTGACCTCACCATGTTCTTTATTCCACGTGACTAAATGACATCTGAGACTAAATAACTCAAAAGAGAGCAAAGAATCTGTATTTTCCAAGTTCTTTATTAACGCTTTGACAATTAAAGCTTCCTCCTCCTTACGGAAAGCAGCTAATGTTAAACTGCTCCTCGACTTAACCCCCTTTAACCAGACCCTTTCTTGCTCCCCTGACCTCCCTCCCCTTCGGGAAAGGGAAGAAGTAGTAAGATGACTGTATTTCATGTTATGATGTTATTTAACAGATATTTTTCATGTCAAGGTCCTATGCTTTTCTGAGTAAAGAGACAAAATCTAGTTGCGGTTTTTTTTCCTCCCGTTGCTTGCAAGTTTGAATGCCTTCATCTGATATAAAAAAGAAGAAAGCAAAGAAAGTAAATCCATCATTGAGAAGGATAGCATGAAGTAAGATATAATACATATGCCATACATGATTTAGAGGATTCTGGTATAAGAATTAAATAGTAAGGCTCTGCATGCAGATGCATTGATAACGCAGTAATTTATGTGACAACATTTAAGGAAAAAAAATTATGAAGGAGGAATACACAAAAATAAATTTCCTTCAACACAGCCTAAATTTAATAAAGCAATCTAGCAACTGCCAGCGAATACCAAAACTCCAGAGTGATTAAATAAGTAGAAGCATAAATTATGCACCATGGTTAATCAACGGGCACGCAATTTGGAAGAGCTCTTCTGCACGGAATGCGATGTTCGAAAAGGAAAGGGCCCGTTGCATCGCGAAGCCTCCGCAGCACCGACACCGCGGCACCCCATGTGCACGCAGTGACCGTCTTCGCAGCGGCAGTTCCTTGGGTCAGTATTTCCATCTTACATTACGGGAGGATTTTTCCCCTTTGCAACACTGTCCATTACTGGGGACGGGCTTTCGCAGTCACGCTGCGTACACCGGGCTTTCTCCCGTGCATTTATTTTAACCTACAAAAAGGATTTTCTTCCCCCCGCCCCCTTCTCATTTCGAAAGATTAAGGCTAATCTGAACAGCGCCCCAGTGGAAATCCAGGATTTGTTTTTCCATACTCACTTTTTCCACTTAAAAGCACTAGCTTGAATTCGCGACACACTGATCACTCACTGTGTTGCGCATCACCGACTAGCTCTATTAATAGCTTCCCCGATTTCTAATGTTAACATAAGTTTCTTCACATACGTACACGCACGCATTTTTTCCTTTGCCGTTTTAAAGGCATAAATTTATGCTGGCAATTTCAAAATGCATTTAAATGGTGTTAAAATGGCATTTCAATGCGACAAGCGGCTCAGTCGTTCCTTCACCCACCTAAGGCGCAGGAGACCAAGGTTGGCTTCAGTCTCGGTCCAAAATTTTGACTTCCACAGCTCACGCAGGCCCTTATGTTCACAGGTATTGCCCTTGTGAAAGTGTCAAGACATACGTAACTATAATCCTTCAAACATCTGAGCCTGGAACTTTCTTTCCCTCTGTACCTTGCTTTCATCGTCTTTAAAATTCATGTTAGTGAGTCCTAAATTCATCAAGATAATGAAGGACGCGCATGCTAGAAATCATGAGGCGTTGGGATAATTTTAATCTAGCTGAGACTGACAACTGTCAGGCTCCTTTGAAAAATCACAGGTTTAAAAATAAAGCCTGTATTATTAACAATTCTGGGTGTGAAGGAATCGGAGCGTTATAAACAAAGACCTTATTTTCTATTAAGTGATCCTGCTGCTGCCATTAATGTGAAAAGGATTCAAATACCTTTTATACGAAAAGTAGTATAAATTTTTAAGTCCTTAATTCATGGATTCTTGCTTTTTTCTTTTTTAATTCAGTCCCAAGTATCCCAGCTGAATCGGTGAGCTAATCTCCTCACCAGAACAGGAATTCAGCCTTTTGATCCACCGCAGCTCCGGGGCTCTGGCCGAGAGCTGCAGAGCCGGGTTCTTCTTAAATAAATGGGACCACTCCACAAGACAGACTTTCTTCTTTGCTATTCAGATGATGCCAAGACTTTCCACTTCAACAGACAAATAAATTCTTTCCTGATTTCAATGGGATCAGAAAATGCATTTTCTTTAGTGGCTAGTTAAATGTAATATATTTATGTCACGAAAGGGCTCATGGAGGTTTCATTGTACAAAGCGTCCGGTCAGAAAGAAGTCGGTGAAGCGATACAGCGCAACTGGGAGCTAAACACATACACGGGTCAGAAAGGAACCGAGGCAACTACAACGCACCTCGAGATGCGGGTAGAGCAAGAGCTTGAGAGTATTTAGCACTTGGAGACAGATACCAAAACTCCATGAGAAAAAAATAACCATTTAATATACGCACACTTTCCAGCCTGGGAAACACATTTTAGCTAGCTCACCTTAAGTCTTTTGACCAGCCAGAGGTTCCCATGGAGCCCAGTGAAATATCCTAAGGCTTTTGACACCGCAGGTCTTTATTCTAAGCAACAGGTCATCAAGGCATAAAACTCAACACAAACCCATCCTTCATGAACCATGACTAATGGTGGTGGCCGTAACAGACACCCGTTCGTTGCACCTACAACAACCACCAGCAGATTCTTCTCACCTTCCCTTTGATTAGGCCCAAATATATTTTGCCAAACTCAACACTTCCCATTCAGGTAACCTATGCCACCAATGTCCTTCCATTTCACTTATTCCCGAAGGTGAAAAGATAAAGCCATGTTTTTCTTCCCTTAGTTTCACACAATTTATCAGCGCCAAGTAACTACGGTTAGTGCTACGGGACGTCTCACTTAGAATTAAGAGTCAGGCAATATCCATCACTTTCACAAAGTTTAATCTAAAGACAATGTGGAAAAAAAAAAACCCCGAACAAAATCTCTGTTTCTCTGAAGGGGAAGGGGGAATTTGGATACCCAACAATGCTAGGAAACCATTTAATGAATTTTTACCTTCTCTTCAGTTTGCCAAAGTTACAAAGAAGCCAAGACTTCCTTAATTCGAAGGTGACATTGGAGCTATCACTTTGCAGTTATCCATAGATTTTGCTTTTTGAAGTTAACTGAATCCACTCTGAGAGGAAGTGGACCGGAATGATATCCGTGCAGTCTTCTATCAAGTTGCAGGAACACCAGAATAGTACCTGAGATGCATTTTTTTTTCTTCATTTTCCTTATTTATCCGGCACAAATTTCTCTACACGGTGACCCTACGTGAAACGTTATGGCTCAAGACGCCTGAAGGCAATGCAGGCTATGCGTCTGCCTTGGTTACCTAAAACCCATTCTCTCACATTTATTATTTCGCCCGTACTGAGCCCAGCGCTCTAAAAAGCAAGTCAACCGTCTGAAAATATTCTTTAACTTCTGCTGCATGAGGAAAGCACTTAGACCTACGTTAACCTTCGGGTAGGTTCATGGAAGTCAACTGGCCTGAAATAACCCAAGTAGTTTGGTGCACAATGAAATTTCTATACATTTATTTTGTAGAATTATTTATAACGTGTGAGGTATCTAAGTAGATACCTCACATGTTATAATATAGGTAATGTGTAAATTATATACAGATAAAGCAAATAATATAGAAAATGTGGATGAAACTTAGCCTAAGTCTTCTATGCTAAAACTTTCAGTTCAATCCATTTAAATGGTTCAGTTCAACCCCTTTTCTCTTTAAAGGGAGAAAGGAAGCAGTATTTTCCACAACTTTACTACAGGCTTCATTCTGTTGATCTCATTTCTCCTCTCCCAACAGGAGAGAAATACGAGGGTTTAATACCAGGACTCCTCTGGACTGCTACTAGTGGGGCAGTAAAAGCCATACTAAAAAGGCGTGAAAGACAAACGTGCTTTACCTCTGTTATACGAGAAATCATCTCACCTTTCTCTAGTTTTAGAAAAGAGTCTCCTGCAGATCTGGCCGAGTCCCTAGTTTATGAATTTCCAGTCTTCCTGTTGCGATTTATTAATTATGCAACATGCACAAACAAACAAAACACGGTTTACACACAGGATTGCTTTTTAAACAGTTGCACATTACCCTGAAAAACAATCAGACACACACTGGAATTTATCTCTGTGACCTTGAGCGATAATTAATCAGATCTGCTGCGAATCATGACTGATTTATTTCAGGTGACCTTCCAAGACTGCGCTGTCCAAGAAGTTCTACAGGGAAGTGATTAATGACAAGTCCAAAGCTTGAGAGATCTGACACGCGCCTTATGGTTGAGACTGACCCACTGCCGCTGTCCCAGCTCCTCCCAGGAGGGGACAGACACCCGATTTGTGTCCTCTCTTGGAGCCACCACCCCTGGAGGTATTTAAAAGACGTGTAGACATGGTGCTGAGGGACATGGTTTAGTGGTGACTTGGCAGTACTGGGTTAATGGTCGGACTTGATGATCTTTAAGGTCTTTTCCAACCAAAACAATTACATGCCTGGAGAAGAGAACAATTCTCAGCCTCGAGAAGAGAAGGCTCCAGGGAGACCTTATAGCAGCCTTCCAGTCCCTAAAGGGGGCCTACAGGGAGGATGGGGAGGGACTCTGGATCAGGGAGGGGACACGGGGTAACGGCTTCAAACTGGAAGAGGGGAGATTTAGATGGGATATCAGGAAGAAATTGTTTGCTGTGAGGGGGGTGAGCCCCTGGCCCAGGTTGCCCAGAGAAGCTGTGGCTGCCCCATCCCTGGAGGGGTTCAAGGCCAGGTTGGATGGGGCTTGGAGCAACCTGGGCTGGTGGGAGGTGTCCCTGCCCAGGGCAGAGGGTTGGAACAAGATGATCTTTAAGGTCCCTTCCAACCCAAACCATTGTATGATTCTATGATCTAGCTGAAGTGGGCACATGCCAGTAAGACGGCCTTGGAGCACAGAAGGCCAGCAGCATTCAGTAGAGCACCTTCTCTCTACTTGGCACTGGTGAGATCACACGGACCTGTACGAAACAGTCCTGTGTCCAGCTTCGGGCTCCCTGGGACAAGTTAGGCATGAACACACTGGAGTGCAGTGTACAGTCACAGAGATGATTAAGGGACTAGAGAATCTGCCATACGAGAGGCTGACCAGCCCGGGGAAGAGATCCTATCAATAAGAACACTAATCTGACAAGGGTGGTGGAGAAGGAGCAGGTAAAGACAAAGTCCGGAGCCAGACACTCTGGTATGTAGTAAAATGACAATGGGCATAAACTGAAATACAGAAAATTTCCCTTGAACACGAGAAAGAGCGTTTTTGCAGGGAGGGTGCTCAAGCACCTGAGCAGGCTGCCCAGAGAGGCTTCAGAGTCTCTATCCTTGGAGATATTCAAAACCCAACCCCAGGTGACCCTGCCCTGAGCTGGAGGGGTGGAGTAGATGACCTCCAGAGGTCCCTCCAAGCCTCGGCAACTCTGCAATTTTGCAAGGTGCTTTAAAGCTAAGCACACTGGATGAAGAAGTTTCCAAAAGACAGAAGAGGCTGGTACTGCCCCCGCGCATCCCACTTACTGCATGTCCAAGGGAATGAAACCGTCTCTTGGAGCCGGGTTTTAATGAAGATTATATTGGGTTTGCCCCTTTTCTCCAATAAACATTGTTCTGTGCAAAACGGCCATGACAGAGCATACACTGGGGCACAGACTGAGCTATAATTTACTACTGAGAGAGATTTCTTACTTTAAGGCCTCCACCTGCTTCTCTGTGCTTGAACTTTGGAAGAGTGGAAGCCTCTCCTTTGCCTTTACCCTCCACGACTCAAATTCAGACCCACGTGATAATCATAGCTTTATTTTCTTCTATCACTCTTGCGGCTCAGCATCACAGAAAGATGTATGTGACTCTTGCTGGCAGTTCCTATACACTTTGCAAAGCAATCTTCCTAATCATGATCTGAAGCAAAATCCAATTACAGGCCCACTCTTCTGTCCATTAGATTACTATTAGCAGAGATAAAAGCTATTGCTTGTAGCGCTGCCCTCCCTCTCTGCTCCCCTAAAACCTCCCACTCAGACAGCTCTAGAAATAATAGCAGCACACGCTGCGACGGAAGGATCCATCAGGGGGAATATCTGCCTTTCCAGTTAGCAGAAATGAAGGGACCAGCTGCTTCAGTAACCGATGCTGGACGGGAATCCTGCTCATTACAGTCCAGATTTGAGCAGAGCTCCGTATCCCACCTCCAGGGGCAGTCAGCTTTTCAAAAATGCTCTCAACTCCACAGCCCCCACAAAAGTCTTCTGGGGTTTGTTGGTCGGCACAGAGTGCTTTTGATTAAAAAACCCCAAACCCTGCCCACAGCCACAGCTGTTGGAAACTCTGGCCAAGTAGATACAGGGACACTCTTCTTTTTCTGCATCTTGCTGACCTTTGCTACTGTGAGAAGCGCCCGCAATGGATTCACCGTGCAAAGACCAAGGGGACCATCTCAAGAGCTGCGAAGGAGCACAGGTGTACAAGAAGTCGCCAGCACAAGCGTTGGAAAGGGGAGGCAAGGTGACAGGGGGAAAGCAGAGAACACACATGGGACAAATGTGGACAACCGAGCCCCTGGCAAGCAAAGGAGCACATCTCCAGGTGCACACAGTCACTGCTTGCGTCTCCTCTCTTCGTGATAACCAGGAAGTAGCGCTCCAAAACACAGGAGCGGCCAGAAGCTTGCTGAAGCAGGGTAGACAAGGGGACAGGGCATCTCATTAAAATGCCAAACCTGGCTTTGCCGCTCATTTCTTGTGGGCTCTATCACCGCACCGGTGCGTACCGTTCTCCTCTTTATCTAACCCATCTGCTCAGAGCAGGGACCGCGTTCTCCTGAAGCACCCGTACATCGCTAAGCACAACCAGGCCCTAATCTCAGGACACCTCAGCATTCCTCTAATATAAATAATAATATGCTTAATTATATATGCTGATAGAGTGAAAAGATTAGATAAACACGTTTTACATAACCCTAGCAGTGAATTTCCTGCTCTGACAGCTCAGAGATTCCTCTGAGCTGCTCCGGCGGTGAACGTGATCCTTTGTATGCGGACTCCCTTTGAAGTTTTCTGATCCTTTCCCTCTGACTCACGTTCATAACACTTGCTCCTGAGTCACAGCCCAGCAATAAGTGGAGCAGCACAAGTCATTTCAGATAATTTTCCATCAATTTAGTTGTACCTGTATGCCTCGGATATATCTATAGAAAACCCTTTAAGTTCACTAAGGTCTTTTTCCTTTTTCACCCTTATAAAGTAAATATAAATATATATATATATAGCAAAGGTAACATCCATCATGTCCAAAGTATATAAGAGAACCAACTCCCTGAAACCCATTACACTTGTTGAGATGATCCTGGCTTAAGGATCTTAACTAATTTTCCTTGACAAAGTGTCTGGGGTGATACTCATCCCCAACAGAGAGAAGTAGTCCACTCTCCAACAAGGAGGTTTGAAGTAGCCCATTGCACTTCTTACGATCATCCACAGGTTACATTCACTGTGCAGAAGAGCTTCATGTTGAGTTGAAAAAAGAAAAAGGAAATGAAAGAAGCAGCAAGGAGGGGGGAAATGGATTTATAAGGAAAGCTAGAGGCCTAATTTAACAACAGTTTTTCACGCGCTTCATCAAACTCCAGGTTTGTGTGCTTATCTCTGATGTTTCTCCAGAAACTTCAAACTGCCAGAGGTACAAGCGCAATGAAAACCACGAGCAGTTACGGGATTTTAAAGTTGCTCACAGATACGCCATGCGAACACAGGCTCATTCGGTGTTAGATATTTCCTACCTTTAGCACAATGAAATGTGACATCGCTTCTCACCCCTCACTCACACTTCTTTTTTAAGCTCACGAAACAAAGTGCTGGCTCCTCGGCTTGTCAAAATCTCAGTATTGCCCTAGAGTTGTGCTAAATTGTACTTGTTTAGGAAATGCCTGGCCAGTCTTCTTCCCATTTGCCTATAGCGCTTTTAGTTTGCCCATCACTACAGTTCTCAGCACCCAAGGAAATTTGTGCAGTGGTGGGATTGCAGAATTCATTCCTGTGCAGGCTCAGGGAAGAAACAATTTCCAAACTACGTCTTTTTATAGCGCAGAGTGTTGCACTGCTACACTGGGTATTTTCCTTGTTGCATTTTTATGTAAATGTTCATATGCTTTGACAGAATGTGGATTGATAATTTTTTTTTCAGCAAAACAAATCTTTAATGAATATATTTGTATCTAAATATAGTACTATTTAATACGCATGGAAGCTTCATAATAGGGAAGAAATTGCAAAGGGTTCTCAACATGCTGTAAGAATTATTCAAGGCTTTAGAATCCTCTCACAATAACTCAGCTGAGCGGCTCATTCCATTCAAGAGGGACGGCAGAGATTTTTACAGTTAAAAATAAAGCTAATTGGTACAAACAAACTTTTTTTTTTTTAACATGAAAGAACACTTCAAGAATTTCTCATCTCAAAACACAGCGTGCAGAACTCAGACTATTAGTAATTAACTTTAAGGGCAAGAATAACCTCACGCAATTTTCTAACACAGATACCTATGTGGATGCACGCATGTATGTACGTTTGGCTAAGCGTCTAAAATCAGCCTTTGCAAAGATTCACTAATATAATTTTGGAAGACCAAATCAGGATTTTCTTAGCGCTGGACTGTGGGCTTTGACTGCCTCAATCTTTCCGCTGTGTGCCGAATCCTCTGCCTGATAAATAATAACTGTAGGACAAAACTTTATGATGATCTTCCAAAGTCAGGGGACGAGAAATTAAAGTCTGGGGGTTTGGGAGGTGGGTTTTTTGGTGTTTGTTTGGTTTAGTGGTTGGTGTTG
>VWZL01003734.1:343027-376499 GCA_013396915.1 Stercorarius parasiticus
TTTTTTTTTAAGTCTAAATGCATTCTAAACAGTAGGTTGCTCTTTTATGCTAACTATGTCTGGGATAGAATGGAAACACTTGCTGGGAGAGAGGCATAAATAGCTTTGATATCAAAGGCATTGAAAAGCTTTATTTACATTCACTCTGTGTGAATACCAGCTTCCATATGGTCAAACCCATGGATTACAGCTCTGTGGGGGAAGGTGAATAGGTTATCTAGAGCTCCTTTTACAAATTGTAGTCTTCCAGCAAATACCACAGTTCTCAGCTTCTTCTGCTTTAATAGGTCTGTCTGAACTACTTTATCATTCAAATCTGTTGTGAGCTGAAGTAACATGGAGTTGCTCTAAACTAAGTGTATAAAACTGCAAAAAAAAAAAAAAGTGGAGATTGTGTTGCTCTCCAAGATCATTATAACAAGTGTGTTTTCTCTCCAGTGGGGATTAATGGAGGGGACTATTAGAAACACAAACAACAAGTAGTGGAAAACCACTTCAGAGTCCTCTCTGACAACCTTTTCTGATGCTGCCGTAACACTACAGAGAGAGACAGCACAACACCGAAGACTGTCTGACTGCGAGCGATGAAACAGCGAGGGGGACGCAGAGAAAAGAGGGGGAATTAATACGTATCAAGAGCTTCCAGCTCTGGCCCAGACAAAATACTCAAAGCCATCGGGCACAACTGCACCCAGCTCACCCACCGGAGTCCATGGCACATGAGAAGGCGGAGGGTATTTGGACTGTTTGGCTGGAAGAGGAAGCAGTAATGGGGACGAGGGGTGCAAGTCTACGGTAAAGGTCTACAGAAGGTGGAGTCAGACTCGTTTCAGGGATATACAATGAGAAGACAAAGAGGCAACAGTCACAACTTGCAAGGAGGGAACTGGGTCCAGTTCTGGGCTCCCCGGTTCCAGAAGGACAGGGAACTGCTGGAGAGGGGACAGCAAAGGGCTATCAAGATGCTGAGGGGACTGGAACATCTCTCTGATGGAGAAAGTGCTGAGGGACTTGGGTCTCTTCAGTCTGGAAAAAAGACGACTGAGGGGGGGGATCTTATCAATGCTGATAACTACTTCAAGGGGGGGTGTCAGGAGGACGGGGCCAGGCTCTTCTCAGTGGTGCCCAGGGACAGGACAAGGGGTAATGGGCACAAACTTGACCCTGGGAAGTTGCATCTCCACACGAGGAGGAACTTCTTTCCTGGGAGGGTGGCAGAGCCCTGGCACAGGCTGCCCAGAGAGGTGGGGGAGTCTCCGTCTCTGGAGACATCCCAACCCCGCCTGGATGCGTTCCTGTGCCACCTGCTCTGGGTGACCCTGCTCTGGCCGGGGGTTGGACCAGGTGATCTCCAGAGGTCCCCTTCCCACCCCTGACAGTTTGTGATTCTGTGAAATTCTGATTGCACGTATTAAAAAAAACAATTACCAAGAGAGCTGTTAAAGTATGGCCCAGAAAGGTTGGTGTATCCCTGTAGATTTTCAGACCTGGCCTGGACAAGGCCCTGTGCAATCTGATCTAGCTTTGAAATTAGCCCTGATGAGCAGGGCGTTGGGTTACGTTACCTCCAGAGGCTGCTTCCAAAACAAATCTTTCTTCGATTCTATGACTCTAAGTTCTTCCATCCTGTTAAATCCTAATGTTGCCATGAAAAAATGCCCCCCAAAATGACACGTCCTATGGCAATATAACCAAGTTAACATGGTACCACGTTAGAAAAATTAACAGGATTTCAGACAATGGGTGCCTGGAGACTGTTAGTACCTTCAGAAAAACAATCAGTTGTCAATACACACTGGGAACATCTCAATAGCCTTAAGAAATCCACCGCCTCTGATAAAGCAATATCAAACATGAAAGCCTCTTTACTCTTCTCTAGTTTCACGTACAATTTTTATAATTCACTGATCTCGCAGATATTAAAGCTAGCTAATGATAACCCCTTCATGCTATATACACTTCCATCAGAACCTTTAAAGTATTATTTACAGACAGAAAGAGCTTTGCTTTGATTGCTGCTGATTTGAACCATTGGGTGATCAGGCAAAAAATCAAAACCAATTATTTCCGTGCCCGTACAGTTTCCCTCATCTGACGCCTTTGAAAGACTGAAGAAACAAACTGCACAGAATTCATGCTTTAATTTGTTCAACAAAACAATTAGCTCTCGCAGCTCCTTAAAGAGAAACGCCAGTCACTGTCAGCTGGAATTCTGTCTCGCTCGCTATGGATCATCTATGCAACGGAACGGGTGTATTGGCAGCGGGCTGCTAATTAGCCCCGGGCCAACAGGAATAATAAAACTTTCGACAGGAACTAAGCACCCGGAGAAGCAGGTGAATAGCGGGAGCACAAACAGGGATACGACTCGGATTTGTTTCACCTAACTCTGTTCCTAGTTTAGGAGCTTCCTTACTCCTAATACACGCTCAGAAAGCAAATCTGATCCATTCACTGAAAAACTCCACAGACTAAAGTGACTACACTTCTAATTTTAAGCCTTTCATTAAGTAAGAATCCAGAATTTCATTAAATATGTAACATTTAGCTCATCCTGGAGTTAAAACCAGTGCTTTGCAGCTCTAAGAGAAACAAAAAGCAAATAAACACAGAGAACGGTGGGAATTTTTTTAAAAAAACTCACTATTTTTCAGTCAATCCCATAACAACTCACAATTATTACAAGCTTGAGATTGGCACCACCGGTAAAGGCTGTTTCTCTGTGCTCTCCAAAATACTTCAGCAGCAATTGTCTGTTAACCCAGGGACTTCTCCAGCAAGGCAGCGCAGTGCTCGTGCCAAACAGCCGATTGCCATGCAGCTGCATCATTTCCCACAAAATTATCCACAGCCTGGTGACGGAAGAGATAATAAACATATGGAATAAGATGGTGAGGGGTTGGAGGAAAAGAGGGCACAAATAAAACTTCAAAAAAACGCCAGCTGGGGAAATATGAGAGAGAGTAGGTGCAAATAAAAGAAAAATGGGATCAAAGAGAAGACGGACTTAGTCCATTTTCTGAAAGGAAAGCCCTCTGTAATGAAGAAAATGAATGAAACCGCTACCCAATCCCATCCAGCAGTAACATTTCCAAAGAATACTAATGGAAGTAAAGAGCTGAAGTTTCATTTTCAGAGACTCCCCAGTAGCCAGTCCAGAAGATAAATCTCAATGAAAGCGTATGCTATATGCCAAAGTCATTTAAAAAAAAAAAATAAAAAAAATCAGTTTTCACCTATCCTGTTACTTTGTTCTGGAAAAATGTATCCGGAAGCTGAGCTATGTTAAGAATTAACTGAAATCATCTTGCTATATAACATAACCCCCGGTAGGAGTAGGAATCTCATATATCAGCAGAAAATACATACAGAGAGAGCGCTGCACACGTATTACATCTACTTATCCATATGTAGGATTCTTTCAGTTGCTTTAATAGTAGAAATTCACAGGAAAAAAGAACAAAACACAGGCAGCGAGGGGTGTCCTGTGGTCTAGGCAGCGAAAATGGCACCTTCTTACGTAGTTTGCTTCTCATTTCTCATAAAGCCTGCATAAAGTACACTGGAGCGCTAGAGGACAAGAGAGGACAACACTGTAGGGATGGACAAATTAACAGCAAAATGCATAACAGAGGAATTTATGAAGTCAGCCCAATTGTGCGGTTCTCACGCAAGCCAGCCTCTTGCAGATGTGCAACTCGGACTGTACCCAGCAAAGTCAGGCTGGAAAAGAGTATCATACCAGCAGCATTCCAAAGACTTTGGCGCAGCAAGAGGGTTAACAATTACCCCGTTCTTTGAGTGTCGGGATGGAGTAAGCAAAATATTACCTCTCTCTTGACACCAGGGGAGATCTCCAGCGCCATTCGTAGCCACGCCAGCTGGGCTGCCTGCCTCCTGCTGCACTTCCCGCTCCTGAAAACACTTCCTCCGGCTGGAGGCAGGTCTGCTTCCCAGAAACGCCGGTGTAACATGGTCCTTGGCACAAGGAGGCACCAATCTAAGTGAGGAATGTACACCCCGGAGGGTTTATTCCCACGTACTGCATACGCATGAAGAACCTGGTTTGCATTCTGCAAGTATTTGCTGCATCTCTGCATAGGCCAGACTAGGAAATTATAAACTGCACTAATTTGCTAATTTCCATTTCTGTCAGCGTGAGTCAGCTGAAGTAAGACAACATAAACCACAACGGAACAGATGTATACACCAAACTTCCACCTGAACATCTTTAAGATAAGATGTTCCACTTAAATCACTGCTGCTGCAGGCCTTGAAATATTCGTTGAAGGTTGACTTCCACATCAGTTCTCAGGATTTTTAGCGGCGTCCAAAATTGTCTAGGACAACGCAGAAATTCAGGAGATTTTTTTCTGGTATCCTACAGCGCATCTTTGAGACAGTAGTTTATCCCAGACTTTCGTTGAGGACACAGGATTTTTCCCTGTTCCTCTCCTCAAGCCACAGCACTGGAATCCCCCCCAATTCTCAGCACAGTGACCAAGAAACAGGCATTAGGCTGCACCAAGGAGGGAGTTGTACTTAGTATGGGGTTTTTTTTTGGACTAATACCTGGTAATATCACAAAAACGCTCCGGGATTCCTGCTGACTAGCTCCCAGACTAAATATATGCTACGTGCACCACAAGTCTGCCCGCCAGATATCCCTCAGTCCTGGTTTAAAACATCCCCATTACAGAATGACTGGGATTTTGTATTGCATTCTCCTCATCCCCAGGCAGGACAGAGATAGGGAACACTGCAAGAAATACCACTCTCCAAACATCCCAAAGCAAATTTTACAGACGTAAAGGTCAAAGGAGTTAAAAATAAAGATACAAAGTTAATGGTTAATATCTTGAAAAACATCATTGCTTGCTTCTGTGCTGTCAAGGAAAGCTCTGAGGAAAACCGTTTGGAGGACAGAGGATGAAAGCAGCTTTCAAACACTGAGTAAAATAAACTGTGGAAATGTGTAAAACAGCTTAACTCCAGTGTTTTATTGCTTAGCTAACACTCTAAACCAATGATGTCCATACCCACCCTGTGCAAGAGTAATTTCAATGTGCTTTAGAGAAACGTGTTATATTCCAATCGATAAGAAAACCTGTAATAAGGAACATCTCTAGATAATGGCTTTACTCGTCTTTTTTCAAGATTTAGAAACAGTGCTCCAAAACACAGCGGTGGGGGAACGCAAACGTCCGATTCTGTGCTCGGCCACAAAATTCCAGTGTAATCTTGGGCAAATCATTGACTCCGAGTCCCCTGCGGGAGCTTCGCCCTGGGTTTTGGGCACTTGGTGAAGAGGAACATTATAATGTTCTACGTCTTTAAAGAAGTAGAAGAGCGTGAGGAATCACAGAAATGCTGATGATAAATAAACATTCCCAGATGTCATCTTGCTTCCTCCGTGGGCCACAGGGAACCCCCCCAGCAGTGAAGGCATTCTTTTAGGTTGAGAAATCATCATTTTCTCCCTCTCCAGTCCCAGCAAGGCCGTCCTCATTCCTCACAGATGCCAGACATCCACCAGAGCCCAGCTGCCCTCCCCTGCTCTGCTACTATCACAGTAAATCTTTTTTCTTATTTAAATAGAAAAATCTCTCCATAAATTAACTGGAGCTACCTGTTTGAGTAGGAAGCACTGCTTAATTTACAGTTTGTACTGACACTGAAAAGGCAAGAACCCAATGTGGCTTTTTAATTACTAGATAGCTGGAGTTTTCATACTAATACTGACAGAGTCCAGAAAAATGCTCTGACTTAAGCGCTCCTTGCTTTGTATTTGCTTATTTTAAAGCCCTAAATGGCAAAAGCAGCTTTATAAACTGCAGCTAGGCGTGTCACCATTTTTGTTGTTGAGCTCTGAGCCTGCGAATCGGCTCCTCGTTCCCAAATCTGACTGAAGCTACCTCCATATAATGGAGAAACAGAGAAACCCCCAACACAGAAGGCCACCCAGCTAATCTCCGTCCCTCACCGCTCTGCGGCTCCCTCCTCGCACCACCACGTGCCAGAGGACGACCCTTTGAGTGACTATATGAAATGAGAAGGAATCCTAGAGCTGGAAGATTCCTCTTCATCGCTGCATTTTATGATGGGTCTGAAGGTTGTGCTAAGCAGAGTAAGCCAAAGCATATCACACAACACAAAATGGAGCCACTGAAGCCAACAGTCTCGTATCAATATATACCAGCATCTGCTTTAAATAACTTCTGCCTCTACATTTTGGTTTGTGTGGGGTTTGTGGCGTTCTATTTATTTTTTACAAACACCATGGGCTGTGCACTGCTCACGCACCTAACATGCAAAAAGTACGATGGTCCCAGCCAAAGCTGCTGTACACTGATTTCTCTCTCCCTATTGCCACTACAACAGCCAAAGGTCCAACGCGTATAAGTGCTTCTGGTGTGAGACAGACCAGCCGGTAACACCAGAGGGAACCGTACAGATATGTACGGATACATACTGCAATATGAACACTCTTCAGGCCAGGTCCCTCGCCTGCTGTACGCAGCATAGCCCTAATATACCGACTTCTAATATACCGACCTCCCCACAAAGGCTACCGGTATGTACTTCACATTTCTTTTCTGTAGGTGAACGAGCTGCTGTCACGCAATATGTATTTCAATAGTGAATGCAAAACCACCATTGCAAATCACCATCACTATATTTTACAGTATCGGACACTTTCTTCTCTTTGGCTGCTAAGTGTCTTTTTCTTCCCTTTATCTAATTCATTAAACCCCAAAGCAAACAGAGAATTTCCCTACCAATTTCAAAGGGTTTATGAAGCAGATTCCAAATGAGGCTAGATATACCTTAATTCATCTGTTAAATCATACTAGTGATTCAATAGACGCGAACGTTCCCTTCGTCCATGCGTACTCCAGCTGGATCAGGTCGGATCAGACTATTCAAGACGGCCTGGTGGAAGTGTCACTTGAAGGCAGACAGAGATAAAGGATTAGCTGAACATTTTGACTGGGAAGTGGGTCATATTTTAACTTCTGTCAGTTCACATATCTGACAATTCACACTGGCACCCTGTGTTTTATCCTAACTACCGAACTGAAGCAGGCGGAGGGAGAAGTTTGTGCTTGAGAATCCTCTTCTAATCGAGAGGCCAACAGATAAGGAACACAATTGAATCTTTCCAAGTTTTCCAGAGGCAAAGTACTAACAAAATGTTCCGTTAACCCAAGCACCCCTCTCCCAGTTTACGTTCTGGTCTTTTCACACATAACCGATGCAAGCAGAGGAGAGGAGAAGGGGTTTGGCAACACTCCTTCAACTTGTCAGCTGTAAACCCAAGACACAACGTAAATGTTCCTGCTTGGAGCATCTTTCCTCTGATTACAGGACTCCCAGTCTGCTATTGATTTGTCACATACAGCACAGCAACATAAATCCCAGACCAAGTTTCACAATTAAATTCAGCAATTCATTACTGCCGTGGGCCAGTCGGTATTACAATAATACATCCATTAGCAATAGCAAAACAAGAAGAAAGAGTGAGAGAGAAAAGTTCCAGCAATGGCTTGTTTTGAAGCTTCTTTAAAAGACAAATTTAGGGCGGATGGGGTGATTCTGAGCAAAGAATCTCAGAAAGCACTTTTTCAATAGGAATTTAGATTCGTCATATACTAGTTTAGAAGTGGGCCTGCAGACAGACGTGCATAATGCACGGTGGAGAACGCTTTAGGGTATGAATGGTGCATGTGTGCAGAGGGAACTCCAGCAATCGCACCTTTGCTTGCAGAACTCAAGTGGAACGGTCTAGACTAAGAGTGTTATTTTCCTTCCTTTTGTCAGGAAAGCACACATTGTGGCGTTGGAAAGCCACGCTCTGCTTCGCACATCGCAGCCTTGCAAACGGCTTAGGGGCCAAGCACTTTTTTTTTTTTTTTCCCCCATTCCCCCCCTAACAGGAAGGTGCAGTATTATTTTCTTCTTACAGAGCACGTAGCGGTGGCAGGGATCTAACACCGTTCACGCTATGACGCCTTTCTGCTTTAGCTGCAAGAGCAGCAAGGAATCGGCTACCTCTGCGGATTTGGGCAATCTCCCTGTAAATTCTGGTTTCACTAACATCTGTGGCCCAGCACATCTTCACCGCAACAACGCTGAGATTCTGTCTTCACATGTCCATTTGCATGAATAATCCCCAGCTGCGTGCCAAGCCTAAATCCTTGACTGAAATCCTTAGTGTTACGCTCGTTTCTGTTCTTCAGGCCTCACTTCCCCTCACCAGCGGCCCACAACCGTCCCCCATCACTTGCTACCGGAGACAACAAAATCACAGGATCCTTTTCAGGCGGATCTGGCTCATTTGCTACTCTCAAAATGAGTGATTTCCTTTTGTCTCTAATGTCCCAAACACATCACTTGTATGCAAATAGGCACAGCCCTTCTCTCCCGGAGAGAAATATGGTCAACCACAATTATTAATTCTCCATTGTTGTTATGGCTTTAAACTGTTCCTTAAAGCCACTGTGATCTCTTTCAAGCAGTGGAGAAAAAGAGCACTTTAATCACTAAAAGCGCATTAAAAATTCAACACTCGAATCCTGCCTAATAGATTGATATTTCCCATGAGCTGTCAGGGTAAGATTAGCTATTAAAAATTCACTTGTCCACAGGCATGTTAAATCTACCTGAAATTGGGCTCTGCTTGTTTTCTTGCTTGTTTCTATGTTTAAAGGGATGCTTAAATTCCGACCTATTCACAATTTAAATAAATCAGAGAAATTTCTTTGTGTGTTTTTACAATGTTCTAGGACCAACTTCCGTCTCAAGAGCCAGGGGACAACTCGATCCTGCTTGTCCCCAAGTGCCGAGGCTGTCCCGATGGCCGCAGCGCATCCCAGGCAGAGCACAGCGCGATCCTTATCGCCCCGAGGTGGGATTTGAAGCCATGTGTCTTAAACTCTCACAATTCTGCTTTGTCACCACAAAGTTCTCCATTAGTTGGAATGAGGCCTAAACTAGAGAAGACACAAACATCTGCAGAGAATCAGGAAGCCCAGTTCAAGGTTAAATTAACCTCTGAAAGTACCTACTCCTCTCCACGGACTCAGCGGATTTAAGGTACGACGGTAAGAATCTAGGCACAGTCTGAAACCAGGTAGGAGCAACGTATCCCTTCCTCCCTTCTTCATTCCTTCCTGCCACTCCTTCAAGCCCCTGTTGATGTGGCAAAGCACCACGACATTCAGCGATGGCCACGCGTTATTTAAAAACCCAACCAAACACAAACCACCAAAACAAGACACCCAACTGTCCCAACCCCCCCAAAAGCCAGACTTTGTTGCTGGCACAGCTCAATACTCTATTTGCAGATTATTTTTTTCCCCGGGGTGCGTTACCGGCTTTCTTCGAGGCTAAAGGAGCCCAGCAGTGGCCAGGACGCCAACGCGCTACGCGGGTGCAGAACCGGAGTCCCCTCCTCGGCAAGCTTACACGCAAGGACAAGAGAGCACATAGGAAGACAGACTGAAGAAATATCGATTAGCATGGTAAGCACTCATCACAATGTTTCGGCAGATTGATTGTATCGAGATTTTTTTTTTTTTTTTGGTATTTTTTTTGTCTTTTCCCCTCTAGAAAGCAAAAGAACCCGAATGCTTTGAATCCTGGCAATGTTGGACATCTTGTAGCTTTCCGATCGTAAACAAGTAACACACAAAACTTAATTTAGAGGAAAATCTGAAGCGTGTTTGCCAGTCTAAGTGAATTCTCCTATGACAAAGATTCTATAGATAGCTTTCTGTTTCATTTCATGGTATTTCTTCCACCGTGATGTTACAACCAGAAACCACACTGGGAACAATTTGGGACTGAATAGAAAATGATAGCGTCTAGACAGCAACTATGCCTGAAGTATTTTTGAGGAATATAAAAAACAAGCATTACCATCAGCTCTAATAGCTAGAAGTTAATAATGACAACGTTAATTTTAATTTTAACTGGTACAAGGTAGGTATTTAAAAACAACACAAAGCAAAATCAATGAGCTGGAATAGGAATTCTATTTTTCAAAGCTGGACAGTTATTAATCATTGATATTATTCAATTAATACTGACATCTCTAATGAATAGTGTATACTTTATGCCCCCATCTGGTATTTGAACACATTATTCATTTTTATTCTTAAGAAATAAACAGAGCTACAAAAGGTTTTGATGCACAACTGAAGGAGAATGAAATAAGGCATCAGATGCCCTTTTGCATTTTAGAAAAATCACTCCCTTGAAAAACAACTTTTTTTTCTTTTTTAACACTCCAAGGATTTAATGCCTTGTATTCCATCTGCACACCTTGTTTCTAAAGGAGCTTGCCAAAATTTTTATTTACGGAACATTTTCCATGTCTTTCCGTGGCGCTAGGAGGTTGGTTCAGTTCAGGCATGCAAAAGGAGGTCTTCATGCCAATATTTACACACTGAATCACCCAGATGAAAATTCAGCTCGTCAAAAATATTCCTACAAAACCGTTTTCTGTGTATCAAAACGCGCTGCCCTGACTCAGTAAAAGCACCTTGCAGGAACATGTTATGTCAAAACATTCACAAGATAACTGCAAAGCATTTGGTTCTGCTAAGGTCAAATTAAGTCAAAATGGCAGTGTTTTTTAATTACCTCAGTTTCATGAAAAAAAAATTACATGCCTTGATTTTTTTTTAAAGCAAATATGGATTTGAGATTTAAGAATTTAATGTTTTTGATGCCAATTGCGTGTTGCCAGAACAAGAGCAATAACCAGGGCTATTTGGATCCTGTGGGGTCAAGTATCTATCAGAATCCGTTCCTTTATGTCCAAATCAAAAGGCACGTTTTTAGAAGAGCTCATCTAAGTTTTGCAGCTCAGGTTCCACAGCCACAGCTGCAACCAGCTTCTTGACTTCTTGATAAGTACGCAAGAAAAATTAGAAAAAGAAGAAAAGCATCCAAAGGCTCCATCCTGAAAGCGGCAGAAACCTTCCCATTAGCAAAGCAGCTTCTCGCCTCACTCAAACACTGCCACTGCAAGGGAACAACAGAAGTGGTCTTTAGGGTCTCTAAACCAAGTGGCTCCATCAAACACTACCCTTTCCAGAATAATGCCATTATAGTCTATCGGTGGAGTCTCTGCACGACTGCCCCGATAATGAAGTCCATCAAGGATGCAGGCTGCCTTCTGCAGAGAGCGCGGAGCAGGCACTGCCTGGCAGGGAAGGAAATCAATGACTGCAGTGCAAGCGCCCTGATGGCTGCAGGGAGGAGTTATCCATTTTCTTCCCAGCTAGACAGCAGCTGCTTCAGTCACTCCATTAAAAAAAAAAAAACAAAAAAAAACAACCAAACCCCAAAAAACCCCCAAAACAACAGCCCTCTAAAAAAAGGAAAAGAAAAAATAAGAAACAAGAAAATCCTCCATGCAGCAGCTGGCCACGACATCATAAATCAGGACAGAAACATTTATATTGAGGAATCTCATGTCCACGTCAAGATTAAAATTCGGATGCTTTTGATAAGATTTCCACTTTTTCCCAGCACAATTTCCAGATCTTCAACCTTAAACACCAGGACACATGTTCTACTTTACACACGGACCTCACTCCGCTGCTGTCGACAGTTGAAATCCAGATCTCTACATGTGGAAGGTTCTCCCACCAGGTCAGCGCCTGGCCTGCTGTCTTCAACGAAGTATATTCAATTTAACATCGATAAAATGAGTCATCTATTCACAGCCTGATTTTCCCATTAGAAAAAAAACAAAAAAGAAAAAAGGAACTTGTATCTGTAACCGGGCAATGAGCGAACAGAAAATCAGAACCACAGCTTCAGCTCCCCCAAAACGTGCTGCTTGTGCTTCTATCTAGTTTTTAGCTTTGAGCCAGACCCTGACCTGGTTAAAACAATCACTGAAATGGATGGTACTGTGTCACGTATACATTTTAACTGTTCATCTTAAAGAAGGGAAAGACAGACACAGGCAGATCAAGATTTGCCTTGTGTTCTAATTTATATTTTTTTTATAAGTAAATTTACTGTTCCGAGTACCCCTGTATAGTTAAATCAGGGCAGCCCTTTTCAGAACAAGCATGGATTTAGAGTATGAGAATGCTCTTTACTGCGTTTGCCTTTATAAAAAGGAGAATAAAAGTATATTGAATTAAAGCACCATTGCACTGAGAAAAAATATGAAATAAACACAAACTCATCCCTTAAAACCTCACAGACAAGACCTACCTGGTTTTCCCGTAGTTACTTTGAAAGGCAATTTGCAGAGCAATGGGTTTAATTCATGAATCCTGATCACAGATTAAGTTTTAAACTTATTGTACGTAACGGTAACCGCCCGTGCGTGTGCGTTTCTCCTACGGTAAATGAGTTGTAGGTGGTCTCTTTCTTGGAGAGGACAGTACCACGGTGCGTACGCCAGACCAGGAGGAAGCATGGCCACGGCAGAGACCTGCAGGTGACCGTGGTCACCTTGGGGACAGCGGCTCGTCCGCCCACCCACATATGCAACTCGCCGTCCTGGCAAGTTCGCAGCACTAACACGCTGAGGGCTTTCGTATTAAACTCTTTGTGCTTTTCAATGTGTTAAACTTTTAAATTAATAAAGCGGCTTTCCCCTTCAATGGTACACAATGGATAATGAGAACAATCATCTGGAATCTGTAAAGCATTATTCCAGGGCACTCAATAAACTTGATACAGTGCATGCAAGCCCATAATTTGCAGGGGGAAAGTAGCCCATATTTCATATCTAACCACGGCAATTGTCAACTCTGTGTACATGCATCACTGAGAGACCAAGTGAAGAAGAAAAAAAATAAGAAAATAGTAAATATATTTCTTTCAAATAAACGGAACACTAGGCATTCACATAGACAGCAGTAGCTTAATGCAATATTTAATTTAAAGCTTGAGCCGCTATACTAGCATTACCGAAGTCATTTTATACCACAGAATATGACTGCGTGGCTTTTATTTTAATACTCTGCCCTTAACCAGTTCTCCATGTCAGTTCTGAACAGGGCCAAGTGGAACCAGACACAAACACTAGGACAGCCCATGCAAATTCTCATCCTCTTTATGTGCTCTCACCTTTCTAGGACTCCTACCATTGTAAATTTGCCATTTTTACTTGCACCCAAGTAACGATTTCCGTGGGCTCACTACCTTCGGAGCCCCCTGCTGTCCTGCCCTTGGGGTGGGAGAACATTACCGCAGGAGCTAACAGGGTTAAGCATTCTTCCACGAGAAGTTTTGACTTTCAAATGGAAGCCTTCCCGATCAAGCCAAATCCATCATTCTAATGCTCAGAACGAAGCTGTTGAAACCAAAGGAAATGAATCCATACGGTGGATCATTAGCCATGCGTGGAGCGTTGCTCCCAGAATTAATAGATGCTATGTCATGCCTTGGGAATACTGTCAACCCGTTCCCAGTCAGCTGGAAAAGGACAGAGGGAAATTTCTATTCTGTTTTTTTCCACTGCTCTCTCTTCCTTCCTTCCTGCCTCCTTTTAAAATCCACACTGCTGAGAACTTCTCCACAGAGTAATTTGTAACCTATTAAAATCAGTGCTGCTGCTAAGCATAACCCAAAGATGAATTATCAAAACAGCAGAATAATACTAATAATGAGGAGCCACACGCTCTTTCCAGGCATGGGACTGTCTTGAACTGCATATCTGCCTACCCCCTCGAGATCAGTGCTCCAAAGCACCACAATATCTGCATAAAACAACAAAAATAAAGTCTGATTTCACTGCTCAGATGTTGTCGAACTTCAGTGCCCCTTCTGGTTTGGGACTGACCGTGAAAGCAAGGAGTGGTGCTCACTCTTATCACGCAGCAATAACACAATCTGCATCCACGAATTGACAACTAACATAAAGCTTCCTTTCACCTAAAGGTTTCAAAGTCCTTTCTGAGCCTGGGGATACATCCCAGGGACCCATTAAACAAACAATTCCTTTTAGATTGCTAAATGCTGTCATAATCTGGCTAGGCAAGACGAAAAGTGAAACCTGTGAAACATTCACTTGTGTAAAGCCACACGCCTCGCGACTCACTCAACTTTAACCCCAGCTCCAGCGCTTCCGCACACAAGGAAACACTCAGTTATCTCTACTTTTTTCAGTGTCATGTTTTTTCCCGCTATAGCACAGTCAGGGGCCGCGTAGTTCTAAACATATTTTATCATCCCAAAGCAATGAATAACAACATGTTCCCTGTGCAAGGCTTTTTGGGCAGCGTTCTCATTCATTCAACCTCTCTCTCCAGTTCTGAACGTTTTCAAATGTTCTTAAAAGACCAAATCTAGTTCGGCCTCTCCTTCAGGAGAGAAGGTGGAAAACATTCCCACACCTCCACTGCAACGGCCTGTAAGACTGCCTGCACCAGAGAGCAAACGTTCATGTTAAGAATGCCCATAAATAAAACTGGGCAAAACACGGGGACCGCAAAGACCCCAAAGGTCCGCTTCCTAGAACATTGCTTTTTGTCTACAAAGTTGCATATCTCAAAAAAATGGATGTTTTCGGCTCCAAGCGGTGCTGCACTGCTCTAACGCAGCTTAAATGTCTCAGTCCCACACAGAGCAGGGACTGACAGCTTACATGGCCTAAAATTAGTAATAATGATCTTAATTCTACACAGGCTTCTTGCGTTTTGAAAACAGAACAGACTCCCAAGATCTCACTTCAAAACTCTTTACAGCTGAGAGGTATTCACCATCCTTGTGATTTCAATAATTAGTGCTACTGAATGAATCTATTGATCTGTGACTTCCAGTGATGCCAAGTTTCCTTTATGCCGTATTACAGCCAATGGAAATACAGTTTTTACATATGCATATATACAGTGTGTGTGTGTACGTGTATAGATATGTACAGACGCAGGAGCAAGTACTGAGAATGAGTAATTCTGGTTTTGAAATCATGTAAGGGAAGCCAAGGCAGCACGCTGTGAGAGAGCACTGCGGCACACAAAGCACTCCACTTGATGGGAGATTTACAGTCTGCAGTGAAATTAAAGCTATTAACATCAGTCTTTTAGCTACTTGATAACCCAAGAAAGATGACAACGATACCTTAACTCTAATACAGCTCGGTAAATCTCAAGGCACTTTTTAAACTCTTCCCAAATGGAGGGCATAATGGATCACGGAGATATAAAGTGGACTACAGGCACAAGAATGAAGCCAGCTCCATCGCCTTCCACTCTAGTCCCCGTTCACCAGCCTATACTGGTGCTGTCTTCCTTCCAATTGTCATTTTACCCCCGCCCTTACCCCCGGTTCGCAGGCACTGTACTCTGGACATACATGTAGGGATATCGAGATGCTACGGACGCTTAAATCCGGGCCGTCTGTGTCATCTTTGCAACTCTAAAATACATATATAAATACTGTTCTGATCTAAGTAAGCTGTATGTTTCCTCACCTATTATGCTCTTACTTAATCCTTTTACTCCTCTATAGAAATACTTCACTGCTAACAACATTTCAATCCTAGATTACACTGTCTATCTGTTAACTACAGCAGTTTTACAGGTAGCCAAGTAGAAGCTTTCTAGCCCAGATCATACTATTCCACTCGTTCCTCCAAATAAATCCAGTAAACGTTAAAAGTACAGTTGTATGTTCTAGGGAAATAATTCTTGGCACGTGAAAATACGCGAGCTGCCAAAAGATACTCCAATTTGTTCACTGCTGTAACTAAAGCATTCCCCTGAACTGGAAGCGAAATGGTGCAAGACCCTGCATTCCTGTAATTTGAAATGAAGGGGAGAACTCATCAACACGTCTGCTCGAGGAACAGCACATCTTTGATCCCCACTGGTAACTCATGCAGATTTAACTCCTAAAGTATGCAAACATTTATTTACAAGTGTATTATCTCAGGTACTCAGATGCCAGCCATAGCCCTAATGTCAGCACCACGAAATTGAAAAGTGAACTGATTTTCAGAGATGCTGGGAGCAGACACCTTTAAAAATAAAGAAATAAATAAAAAGAACAAGATGCTAGAAGGGCAATAGATGCAAATTCAAGATCTGATTTTATTCCAAGCTTTTACCAGTGACTTAATGAACAATCACAGACAAGCCACTTCATGTTGTTTCTCAATACATTAATTAGGCATAACGGCACTCATCACACATACACTTCTACAGCTGAAAGGTGCTATGTGGCAAAGGTTTCATTTTTATTTAGTTTAAAAAAAACCCCAACACCTGCAGATACAAACAGTTTGCCAGAATTCTCCTCATCAAAACAAACAGCAACTCCCAAAGAACGCCAAAAGCAATAACAACAAGCTTTCCGTACACCGAGCGGCAGATCAAAATTCATTTGCCATGAAGAGCTGCATATTTAGGGCTACGCTCTGCTAAATCAGAAGGAAAAAGCCTCAGAAAATATAGTAGTAGAAGTTTTTCTATGCCTAACTATCCAATCTGAAAGAATATATTCTATACAAAAATAAAGACTTTCAAGTTGCCAACGCTCAAAATTCCTGCTGAGGGCAATTTGCCTTCCCTGCCACTACCAGATGCAGGAGGAGGAGACCATGCTGGTGGCCCAAGCCACCAGAATATCCTTGTACTGGAGTAGAGAACATGACAAATGCTCAAGTTTTCATCTTACAAACCAACAAGCATGTCATAGCATTCCTTCTGCAGATGAGATTCCCCATGGTGGCCCTACACAGGCCTTCATTCAGTATCCCAGGCCAAAGGTTGGAAGAAGGAAGGGTTCTGCTTCGGCTCTATACAACAGAGGACAGGTACGGAAAATGGCTTCATTTTTTACAGTGAGCATATAACAGATCTGAAACCGGCTTTGCATTTTGCATTTGATCGTAGGTTTTAAAGACAAAGCAAAAATGATTTCATTATTGTCATAGCTTTGTTTCATTTTTGTATATTCCATTGTTGACTACTCTATCTGTTGTAAACTAAGGAATAGAACAGCTACAGTTTAATTGGCTCAGCATAAAGAAAACTTCTGAACCTGCACTTAAAATCACACCTTTCATTGAACAACACTGCTGAATTTTTAGCCATCAAAACTTTCATCAAGTGTACGTTGTGTCAAAACTATGTCCTGAAAGCTTAAGCTTTGTTCTTACTAAAGACCATACCATTATTCGCATCAGTCAGGGCGACGTAACATCTCAGCTGAGGAAAACCTCCCTAGAGGTACCAAACTCTGCTGTAAGCGTCAGAACTTTTCCAAGACAATAAAGCTGGAAAAGAACTTTGTCCTGTACCCAGAGAAACAAGCTCAAACATTTTGCACGTTCATTAGCAATTTGCTGAGCGTTGAGATGAGCACTCACCTTTGCTGGGTGGAGAAAAGCCAGAGCAGAGAGTTCAAAGCCTTTGTGTAAAATCTCCCCACTGCCTGGCAGAGCCTGCAAGAGAAACAGAGGTTCTTCTGCTCTAAACACTAAACCACAACCTGCCCCGCGTTAAGCAAAGTCGGCTTTGCCAAAACCCACCAGGAACTGCCCCTCCTCACTTCGCTAATTCAAGCCTAGCGATGACACAGGTGGCGGTTGTTTTAATCGGTTGGATTAACAGCTGTAATAGCCACCAGCTCACAGGTGCCTTCAATAGCAGAAAGGCTTGATTATCACCAGAACACACACCGTATTGCAGGTGTGTAAAATTATATGGAAAACATAAAAGGTAAAATGAATACGTTATTAAAACGGCTCACAGACATAATGTAAAAAGTCAGAGTTTAATCTTAAAAGTCATCGTCTTTGATCATTTTAAGAACTCTTTAGCACACCTCCCTTGAAACAATATAATTATATATAATTATACCTGCAATCTGGAATTTTTGGCAGAGAGCGCTATCAACCTCTGGAATTCACTGCTGCAGTGAAAATATGATGGTTACATATTTTCTAGACATTTGAATAAATGAAGAAGAGTTACTAGACAGAAAGGAAGTAAAGTAACCTATTTGATACTAGGTTTGGTCACTAAAATGATCAGGGGGTTGCAGGGGATTTATCCCTGTGGCAGATCTTTTCTTGTTGGAAGTATATTCTGTACTGAAAACAACAGGCCACCCGGTGCCATCCAACTGTGCCGTACCGGACCCATCTGGTGTGGCAAAAGGTGTTCCGGAGGCTCCTCCGTTAGTCTGAGCCTGAGGTGTTCACTCTTCCATACTACAGTCACCTACAGGTCCTTGGTATTTACATTATACCCCTAGAACAATCCTGTGGGAATTACCTGATTCAGTGGGAATTAATCAAATTACAGCAAGGCCCAGCTACTCCCTCTTTCAGATGCAAACACTGCCACTAAACTAAAAAATAAAAGGTGTCAAAGAAGCAAAACCACCCAGTGAAGGAGCCTTTTCACGGCTTACGGGTAGTTGGATGCAGTAAAAGAATCAAAGAACAGGATCTGACCTTCTGCTGCAAGGACGTGGAAAACCTGAAATTGAAAAGAAAAACCCCAATAACACTCCTCTGACCCTGGAGTTCATATTTAAAAGATAAAATAACGTGGGTCTTGCAGCAACTAAACTAACTGGAAGCAGTATTTTTAAAATGCATAGAGGCTGGTTAATGATTTTGCAACGTCCTGGCATACGAAGTGGCATCAGCCACGCGCCGTTGGGGCGATACCAGGACGCTGGTTGGTACCCGCTGTCCTGCTGCTCCTGCGACACATCTGCTCAGCACACAGAACCCCTGCTGTCACTGGGCTTTGCTTCACTGCCGTTGTCGCTTTCTTCAAGTGAGAGACAGCAGAAATCCTCCTTCAGCCATATTTCTTAGCCTTAAATCTTTTAGTGAGCTAGAATGAGCTGCTCTCTTGATTAAACACAGGACTCTCTCACTCCATCATTTTCAGTATTATCACCAAGAAGAAACACATAAAAGCCTCACTGTAAATGAGCAAAGTTAATGAAAAAGAGCCATGTGAGGCTTGTAAACCATCTCACTGTTTCAGATCTCGCTATAACCTACAGCCCTTGCACATCACCTTGCTTAAGAGAAAAAGTGCTGCAATGTAAATGGATCTGTAAATTATCTGCGTCTAAAGCAGGTGATTTGGAATGGTCAGGATGAGGAAAGCATCTTAGCTGGAATGATCTCCAGGAAAAACAGAAAAGGCATTGAGAGGAGGAATTTGTGCCTGAAATTTAAATTTTCAGGGCTCAATTCTCATTGCGGCCTGGCCTAATGCAAAGCTCCCCGACAACCGCAGATAGAGATGCTCTGATTTCAGTGGGGCTTGGTCAGACTCCTGCACCCAAACTCCGCTTACCCGGCCCGCATTAGAGAGATCTGTGCTTTCTCAGAACTGAATATTCATTAAAACAGCAGACACCAAAAGAAGAATACAATGAAACACTACGTGACTCAACAATAAATCATCATCGATTTTGCTCAGCCCTCCGGAGCCTGTTTCCGTGATGGAGAGGAAGCGTAAAGGGGAGCCAGGCACAGGCAGCAATCAAGGGCAGTTACCGGGCTCAGCTAATTATTCTCCTCTTTTAGATTATTCAAAGTAGGTTTATTAATTGCATGGGAAAAAAAGCCTACTATGTCCTTCCATATTTCCCTTTATTAATTTTTAATTCATTCTCTTTCAATTATTAGCACCTACTCTGCAATGCTGTGGATGAACGCTGACAATTAAAGTGCAGGTATTTGTTCTAAATTAAATCGGACCTCAGCTCTTGTGGGGGGGTGGCGTGTCTTGGTTTTTTTTTTTCCCTTTGGAATAGGGAAAATTGAGGAGACACATTTGTTTACGACATCCACAGAATAGCTGGTTCTTAACAAGACAAATATTATACCAAGTTAATTTGAAGGTGGTATACATCATGCAGCATATCAATTTTGTATGACACATGGGCTCGTGCCTGCATAATAACAACTTAAAACCAACATTGTGTTGCCAGGGACAATTACTATAGTGTAAACCATTTCAGTGGGGCACACATTAATTTAATTCATTGCAGCAGGCAGGTTGGCACGCACCGAGACAAAACACTGCAAAATGACGAATGCTTTACATTTTACAACATAAATACCTCCTTCAGGACTACAAACCCCTGTCACGAGAGAAGCACCTTCTGGCATTGCTCCAATTTATTAAGTCAGCCCCGCTGCAACAAAAAAAAAAAGTACCTGCAAACACACATTACAATCATCGTCAACTGCATTTCACCCTGTCCCTCATACGGATGCAACAGCAGGGGAAGCATCCAGGAGTTTTCATCTAAACATCGTGAAGAGTACTGTGAAATATAAACCTAGAAGTGCTTCTCTCCTCTTCTCTTACAGCCAAGAAGTTACCTGTAAACAAGCCCTGAAAATTCATGACTCAAGACACATCTCACGTGATTCTGTGGGCAGCAGGCTCAATCCGGGATCTCAGAAGAGCTGGATTCGCTTTAGTTTGACAGGTAAATGCTTTAATCCCATCAAACGCTTTTGTCAGTCCTCCCGGTGATGCTAATATAGTAACGGAGAATTCCGTTCATTTTAGTGGAGCTAAAGCCTGTAGTGGAGAATGTATCTATGGATCCGTAACACTGCTCCTTCTCCAAGGCTAGACCCTGCAGGACTGCCCAGCCCTTCCACCGCTGATCTCGCAAAGCCCTGAGAACTCATACTTGATTTATACAGCGAGTTTCAGGGGTGCAATTTCAGAGGAATATGAAAATTTCTGGGCTTAGCAGTGGCCCACCGAGCTTACTGTCTTGTTGAGGAACAGCGTCTTCAAGCTGCTTCAGAAGGGTAGGTAAGAAACCATCAAAATTAGGCTATTCACTTCACAATTCTACTCTTAAATTCCTTTCTTGTTCCTATATGCACATGAAATTTCTTACATGGGACAGGACTGTATCCCATCACATTTTTCAAATATACCGTGGAGACATTTTACAATGTAAGGGCCCTTGCTTAGTGTTTGAAAGCAACGGGAAATCTGGAAAAAAAATTCCAAATCACAATAGGGACGGGGGAAATCAGATTATCCACTGTTAAAAATCAGTTGTAAATGCAGAGAAACTTTCTACACGCTCTATACAAGCTACTGTCTTTCTTGTCCTTTCTATCGGCTATTTTAAGCCATTTTATCTGTGCTGGCGTCAGTTGTTGCTAACCATAGTAATCTCCTTTTACATAAAAAGGCTTCATGAGATTATGTAAAGGCAACCAAGAATAGAAATGAATATAAATACCAAGGAATATATCGGCTGTTAACATTCAATACAAGATGTAATCTTTGGGAAGTAACAACATTTAGATGTCTTTAGTAGGCATTCACCCATTTGTATAAGAACTACAACATCTTGAACCGATCTATTTAGACAGAGTTGGGGACGGGGTTTCAAGAGAAGCTGGTGCAGCAACAACAGCTTTCTAAAGGATATGGTCAGCAGTATCGCAGTCACGACTTTGCTTAACCATGTAGACTGAGATCTCTCATTTTTGGCACTACAGCAAAACCGAGACCTGGTGTTTCACAGAATCCCAGAGTGGCAGGGGTGGGAAGGGCCCTCTGGAGATNTTTCTGTTTGTTTGCTAGGGGAGAAAAAGGTAAGTTAAGTGAGTTTCAGGTTTTACCAATTTTCACGCTTTTTAAAGACAACTCTTTTTTTTTTTGGGGGGGGTATTGGTGTTGGCGTTTGCTTTTTAATTCTCTTCCTTCCATCATCATAATTTCTCCTTTTCATGGAATGAATAGCCAGAAGCAGAGACTGAAGATAAAGAGAAGGCTCCAGGAATGCCTTATAGCAGCCTTCCAGTACCTGAAGGGGGCCTACAAGAAAGCTAGAGAGGGACGTTTTACAGGGACATGTAGTGATAGGATGAGGGGTAATGGCTTCAAACTGAAAGAGGGGAGATTTAGATAAGATCTGAAGAAGAAATTCTTTGCTGTGAGGGTGGTGAGCCCCTGGCCCAGGTTGCCCAGAGAAGCTGTGGCTGCCCCATCCCTGGAGGGGTTCAAGGCCAGGTTGGCCGGGGCTTGGAGCAACCTGGGCTGGTGGGAGGTGTCCCTGCCCAGGGCAGGGGGTGGCACTGGGTGGCCTTTAAGGTCCCTTCCAACTCTAACCATTCTATGATTCCAGGACTGTAATCCTGACCCTAAACACACAGAGCCCTGACTGCACAGAAAAGCTTTGCAGAAAGTAGCAAGAGCTTCCAGTTCTAATGAACCTGGTTCAACAGAGAGAGCGTCCACATGCAGGGGAACCCAGCTTACTCCAACTACTGCCACTGCTTAATGTGAGGTCCCAGGGCTGCCAATTCTCTTTCGGCTGCAATTCCCAGAGGTTTAATCCCCATCTTTGTGATACCTTTTCTCATAGCTGCTGCTGGACAGGAACAGCTTGCAAAGAAAATGTGAGTGAAAGCAGTCAGAAATTTTAGGTGATTTGGCTCTACAATGCTTGGGAGTTCACCTCGGCATTCCGGGGCGCTCCAGAAGACTGAAAAGGTAAATTCCCATGTTCCTCTGAAATTGCCCACACTTCTGCTCATCTATTACAGTGTTTTGCAACTTCTCCGTAAGAAAAGCGTACATAAAAAGGATGCCACAACTGACACAACACCCTCAAAAACTTAAAAAACCAAGCAGAGAAGAACCGTATCTGACAAATGGTTTGCTTTAAGGGATAGGAATGATTAGCACTAATACTAGATCACATGAATGCCTTCCTACGACACATAATAATGAAACTTGTAATGAAATTGTTCACAATTCTTTTTTTCTCTCTAAATCCTGTGTTGCAGAGTACGTGCACTTCTCTACAGGTTCCATAATAATAATAATTCTTAGCATGCAGAGGTCACATGCTTTTTTCTGTGACTAAAGATCTCAAATATCGGCCGTTACTGAGCAAGGTATAAAACAGAACAGGGAAAAAGCAACACAGTAGATTAAGCGAAATACAGTTAAGTGCTTCTTTGAAACAGAATGTGCATAAGCACTTTCTTGACTGATGGCCTTAGCTCAGAATCTCATTAAATCAGACGGAACTGCTGAAAGGACTTACCTGGCTTTAGCTCCTGAAAGTCATTGTAAAGAACATTTTAGGCACTTAGGAGCCCGTGTATTGTCCATTTATGTCTCCTGTGGTCACTGAGTCATATCTACGAGTCAACTGAGCCTTGCAACCACTCTGTAGCGACAGGTTCCTGCCCTCACCAGAAAGCCACCTGAGCGTGGTGTGTCTCCTCAGCTCACCACCTCAGCCTTTCCGGTACAACACGGTGATCTCCAGCCACGTTAATACGCCCCATAGCAAGCTGAGAGACGCTGAGCTGATGTTCAGGCACTCCTTCCACAGGAGAAAAGGGGGCTGACGGGAGACCCTCTCGCTCTCTGCAGCTCCCTGAAAGGAGGGGGTAGCCGGGGGGGTCAGTCTCTTCTACCAAGGAACAGGCAATGGGACAGGAGGGAACGGCCTCAAGTTGCGCCAGGGGAGGTTTAGGATGGATATTACGGAAGATTTCTTCACTGCAAAGGGCTGTCAAGCATCGGAAGAGGCTGCCCAGGGCAGTGGTTGAATCGCCATCCCCGGAGGGATTTAAAAAGACGGGCAGACGTGGTGCTGAGGGACATGGGGTAGTGGTGGACTTGGCAGTGTTGAGTTAATGGTTGGACTCGATGATGTTAAAGGTCCCTTCCAATCTACAGGATTCTATGACTCTGTGATAAGACGGCAGCCTGACTGCTGGGGATGGCTTCCGCTACTGCAGATTGCAAACCAGAACCTTGCAAGTACGAGTCAGGCTTCAAAGGCACTTTGAGCTACTTGGTGCAACACCAGCCAGCTCAGTGCCGTGCCCAGCCCAGCCTCGCGGGTGGTGGGCTCTGTCGGTGTGGCCAGACTGGTCCCAGTCCCGTGCCAGGTACCTTCCCTCGGCACTGCAGTGTGCGACATGGCTGACAGAGACATCCCAGGATGCATCATCAGATTGAGCTGCTCTGAACAACACAGATTGCTAGAAAAACACAGGCAGCTCTGTAAGCAGCTAATCTACATTAGAAATGAATTTTATACCTATCTTGCTCAACACTAGATACTTCGGTGTTTACAAACCTATCCGTAAGACGCAACGCAAAATATTGTCTTTCCCCCAATCCCTTCCTGCCCATTAGATCAAATCAGAAATTCAGAATACTGAACATAAAAAACAGCATTGTAAATGTCAATGCTAACCCAGTATCTAACACCTGTGTACAGTATTATTCTGACACTCAAACATAGAGCAGAATAAAGTTTAAAACAGATTTCAGGTCACCACGATTAAGGAGGTTGTGACAGTACCCTCTTTGAACATGAAAAGCCAAAGAAAGACACACTCCATTTTTAATTCATTCCAGTAGTTACAAACAATACCAATGCTGCAGAACAGTGAATTACATTCTCTCTCACACTCTGAGCACAGCAATAAGAATGAACAATGAGATGTGACTGTGATGGAAAGCCAGCCTTTACATCTACATTTCATCCCAGCAGCCTTTCTGCATACCCTCCCTCACTTACACCACCGCAGACTGCAAGTACCACAGTGCTATCTGGAAAGTAATTAATCTTCTTAATTCTCTCAGTCTCTCATCTACCAAACTATTGTGAAAAATTCTCGTGCATCCTGTTTCTGTAGTACGATATTACTCCTGAATTATCTGCAGATTGAGCGTTAATGATGAGATGCCTTGTACCTCTGTAGGATAAGATGACTCCAAGTTTAAAGCTTCTAATGATTTTCTTTGTGAAATAAATCTCTCTGCCTGATAAAAGCACTCCTCCATCCCTCACAGACTGTATCTGTATCATCATGTGCAATACAGATGACATATCTGTGTTCGCAGAAAAGTGGGGTTGCACCCTTACACTCTGTAGTAGAGGGTTAAAAACTGCGAAGAGCAGCAAGGCTTCCCCCTTCCCTCTAATGAAGTAAATATACTTAGTACCAATACTGTAAATACATTAAAGGCACTGCCATTTTCCTGCTGCCAGAAAGCAGCAGGTGGATGCATCCATCAAGTGACCCAGCATTTAAATACCCCGTGGAGCTGCAGACCGAGGCAAGGAACGCGCAGAGGAAAACTTGGCTTGGAAGGAAGCGTTCCGAGAGCGCTCTCTCGTCTTACCAGAAGCAGCGCTGGGTGTGAAAAATCACACGACTCCAGGAGCCGACCTACGCCACGGTATCAGCAAGAAGCATGCACGACACATCTTACCCATCGGCACGAAGATATTCGTGGAGGCAGCTGGATCCTTGAGGATTATCTACCTCACGGAGCAGCAATGCTCTTTGGCTGACTTGGTGCCTCCTCTTCCTCCTCTCCTGGTTTTGATCCACAGCCAGGGATCAAGCCTTGCAAAAGAGAAACTCCGCTATTGTAGTTTCCAATTAGTCTCCCCTCCCCTTTTCATATCATCCTGGCTAATTACTATGGGTGGACAAAACAAAGGCTGTTTGCCAGATGAAACAACATGGTAATGGGCAACAGTGTGCCAAGCAGATATATCTCAATTAAAAACACAACAAAACAAAACAAAAATCCAAATAAACCCAACAGCATTGAGATGAAAATATGTTTTGCCACGTCTGGAGTTAATTCACAGTCCTTCAGTGATCTTATCAGGAAACTGAAATAAATATATGTGAAATTTGCATATGTCTATATTATACGTTTAAATTGGTGGGGCTTCCAAGTCTTTTATTAAGAAAGCACAGATAATGACTACAAGCAAACGCTAATTTTATTTGGTGGCTCCCTCTCCATTCAACTTCACTGACCAGACACGACAAATTAAGAAAGATAGCGTGCTTACCCAGAAGCCATTTGTTAGACATCTTCAAAAATCGATGCTTGACACAACTGAGTATCTTTTTGCAATAGAATTTTATTTGTCATGTTGGGCTAGAAGCGTCAGTTAATAATTCACTCCACAGTTCCATAAACCTCCATCGCTATCTTTCACACAACCTTGCAGTTTCACAGGCTGTTGTTAAGCGTAGCTTAAAATAGTCTGTTATCAGTCCTGACCCTCGCTGTTATAACTCAAGCAGATGCACTATCTGTGATCATTCTGACAAGGAAACAAAATAAACAACCCAGTAACTTTGAAAAGGACATATACGCTCTGAATACATACAGATAGAACGGCTACCCGCTCAAGAGCTCCTACTGTAAGCAACAGAAAGGTCAAATCAGCAGCACAGAACTGCTGTCCCCACCACGTTATGGACCGGGGATGGGACAGAGTCACTCAGTTCCGAGTCACATTTGGATTTTCTGTTTTCCCAAGTTCTTGGATGCTTTATGTATGCATCTGGTTCGAATGACCAAGTTCAGAACAGTCAAGTTGCAGGTCAAGGTAGCTGGACTTGGTATGATTTGAATATACAGGTAAATATTCGAAGTAGCCAGGCTTGGTGATCTACCAATTTCCCCACAAAAATCTCAAAAACACAGAATAAAAATATTAAGTAGGCAAACTACTTCAGACATGGCACCTCCTTTGAGTCAAACACACTGTTCTTGATTCGGCAGTGCCGAGGGACTTCCCATCTTCCATCGCAAACGCATCGTACCTGGTTTAGTTCAGCTCCCTGATTTTCAAGCTCATGGAAGAGTGTGGCAGCTCTAAGTGTCAGCCTGAACTTCACGGCACTATAAAGGCTCCAGCTTATACACGCCGTAAGTCTTTAGGCCAACAATTTTTGTCTGCTAACAGAGAAACACACCCATATGACAGAATTCCTTCTCGCATCCGTGACATATAGGTGCAGGGCTATACACGCACCCCAGGCCTTTCACACTGGAGCTAAATCCAGCTGTAGGCTCTCCACATGCGAGGTTAAACTATGGCACGTAAGCACCTCACCTGCGAGCATCTCGGAGAAATACGCTTTGACTCCCCGATGGACAGCTTCGGCTTTGATCCAATAAACAACTCCCAGAACATCTGTCCATACTACCCTTATTTATTGCCTTTACAAGAAGGTCGGCCCAAGGGTCAGCAGACCCCAACAAGAGAGGGGTCACTGGTGACCCCAGAGGTAAAGGACATTCCAGAGCACAGGGCCTTGCCGTGAAAGTTTCTGGATGAAATTTCCCTTCTCCAAGTCTGTTGTTGTTGTACGTGTTCAGCTCAGTTTGTTCCTGCAGCGGCGATAGAACCTGCCATCACTTCTTGTTTTGACAAGAGAGAGTTTGTGGAGAGTTTGGCAAACTCTCCACAGACCCCCGTTCTCTCTCTTCCACTTAGCACAGCTCGATAACGTAGTGGTGTCTCCACAGGCTTGTGCATTCAATGGGCACGCAACGGCAGAAACAATCCCACAATTCCAGGAAATGGGGAATTATTGGTATAGGAAGTCGGAACAGAAATGACTGTGGGGCAGCGCGCAGCAGTCATTTATAAATGCAGAGGGCAGGACGCTGCTAATGCAGTTTAACTTTTAGCACAATAGGAGTTCCTCAAACACCTGACTTTGATGAATTCTATACAAGCAGGTGAATACACCTGTAGATTCGCCTGCACAAAGGCAGAAAGGAGGCTATTTCGGTGCTACGTCGTTTACAGTCTAAAGAAACAAAACCTGGCAGAGCGAAGAAACACTGAGAAAACAGACGAGCCAACCCAAATTCATTATCTCACTATTGTACTCTTCCTTTAAAATGCAGGATACGCAGACAGATGGGAGTGAGGAGCAAAATCCATATGTTCTCTTTAAGAAGTCTCACAGAAAACTCTCTGCACTGTATTTGTGGAATTAATCAGATGAGTGGCAAACATTACAGATTGTAGTGTGCATAAGCAGTGTTGCTACCAGCTAACACTGAATTGTTCCGTTACAAACGTTGATGTTATGTGTTTAATATTCCTAGCTGTGACAAAAACACTTTGGGCTGAATGCATTGGGAATCGTACCGAAAAAAGTACCTATCTAGTTTCAAACTTTGTAGCGCTACATCAGAATATATTTACTGCTGAGCTAAAAACTAACAGGGCAAATAACAGGGGAAAACGCATTCCTGACCTATGCAAAAATTAAACTAAACACCTATTCATTCCCCTAAGTTTATAAGAATATCATTAAAAATTCTAAACACTGTGAACAATCTGCAGGCAGCACAAACAAGCCTGGACAGAGAATTAATTATAATTGCCAGCCACACTTCAAAAAAAGACGTATCTCTCATTTTAAAGCCTTGCAAATCTGTAAATAACCAGATATTCTCAACGAAGGGAATGTTAATAGCTTAATTCTGAGAACTACTAGCCAACAGATGTTACTATGATTAAGACAGAAATTAAAAAAGAATAGATTGGGAACTTTTTTTCCCATTGTAATTGAGATGTTGTTACTGAAGGGCGTCTAAAAAAATATTTCTCTAGTTGCAGCGTAAACTCTCAGGGATAAGTTAACGGTGGGTGAACCACAGGTGGGTTTTGGTCCTGCTCTTAGCGATATAAATGTCTGCATGTTCTACACTACTTAAGCCCCAGGACAGGAATGGCTCCCCATTTTTTGTTTTCAAAGGGTAAAGGAAATCAGCTCCAGTGGCCTATTTTTACATCCATCTTTATCTGCTGTAAAGTATCTACCTGCGTCTGGAATAACAGTATCACAGCAGTTGCTTGTTACTGTTGACTCATTTTCTCTTCCATTGCCTAAAGCAGGTTGCAGCCAAAGGTGTTTCTGAAGTGGAAATAACACACGGTTTCTGTGGTTAGGAAATTATCAGAAAATTAGCCCTAGGAAAGGATGGGGGAAAACCCATCTGTCAAGCGACTATATTTAATCTTCATATAGTGTAATAAAAATCTTTATTACAGAAAACACCTTTTATCTTAGCAATCAACAATTCTTTATATTGATCACTGCAGTGATTCATAAATGAGCTCTGTCATAGGGGAAGAGCAGCTGTAATTTTCTGGAGCTGCCTATTGGAAGAGGCTTTAGCAAAACTCTGATCTTCCACTGCAAACCCAGCTCTGCTTATAGAACTTGTACGACAAATAAAACACTTTGTAAAGAATATACGGAAAAGCTTCGTGCTCAACTCCTTCTCATTATATAAAAGCTTTTAATGTATTACCAGTTTTAAACAAATCTGCTGAGGGGGATATTGTCTCTGCGTAACGGTAATGGATTTAGATCACACCATCAGCAGGAATCTCCGTTTTTGTGGTTGAGCACAGGCTAAAGGCTTAGTGCTTGAAATCAGGGCTGGCCTCACATAATTAAGCCTCCTCCCACTTAACTGTGAAACCCCTGACTTAAAATGTACATAATATACTCCTCAGTACTTCTTTGTCTTATACCCATACATACGTATGTATATATAAGCCTTTACATGTGTATGTACATTACAATGAAAATCTGAAGGGAAAGGATAGCAAGCACACACATAGTCGCTCATATCACACATTTGAGTACTTGGATACAAGAGGACTCCCCGTTTTTCCTACTTTTAACCAACTTGCTAATAGAATTAAAGTCATATTACAGTAGCGTCCCTAGGATCTGCTAGGCTAAAAAGATTCCCCATAGGACATGCGATGTGGTTATAGAAAGGTGCTTCAAATGTCAGGGAAGAGCCTGATATGATACAGTAGCATAGTCGGGGAGGAAAATTAAAGTTCAAAGCTAAAAACCCTCCAATCCTTCAATCACAGTTAGAGCCCTCTTTCTGTGGTGCCATATGGAGATAAGTTTGAGGCTATCCCAGCAAAGCGGGATTTTAAAAAATGAAAGAGAATGAGTAAGACCAGACATTTGTCTCTACAATTAAATGAATACTGAGGAACAGGTGTGGCGCGCTAGTTAAATTGATTTGTTGGTTAAATTTAATTAATACCATTATTCCTGGCTGCCTAGTATATCAGATCTGTGATTAAGCAAGTACTCTCTCCTGATTAAAAAAAAGTTATTGTAAGTAAAGGTTTGAAACAAAGATAACTATAGTGACAACACTGTCAGGTGGTTCTAAGCCTGTACTTCAGCTCTGAGTTGGCATTAACCCCAGTATCCCATAACTGGGCCGTGCTTTCCCCAAAAGAGTATTTATCTATCAAGTGTTGTAATTTAGACTCCTAGTTTAAAACCGGGTGCCTGGTAACATGCAAAGGTTAAAATTTCCCTCATATTACCAGGGGAAGGGCTTGTATCCATCTTTTTCTTCAGGTGTCATCAGCTTTATCCTGAAAACTAGAGTTCAGCAGGCTGTACCGCAGCACGTAATATGTTTATTTATATTATATTATAATATTTTTTAAAGTAACAAGGTCAAAATGAGCAGGAACCATTTTAATCCCCATCCCTTTTATGCTGGAGTAGTTTGATCACCTTAAGGGGATTCCAAATAACGGTCTGAAAGCCATATGGGACAGCACAACTGTTAATCTAGTTTGCCCCTTCTCTGCCCTCCTCACCCCCTCCCCCTGCCTGGGCCCATTTGTTGTGTTCAAAAATGCCTCAGAGTTGAGGTCAAATGGAATATAACCATTCCGCGCCCTCCCCATTCCCATGGATTACCCCAAATGGTGAGATTAAAGCAGTGCAGGCAGCTGGAAACCCCCCCTCCTCTCCCCCTGCTTCCACCCACCGCGCGGGAGGAGGGAAGAAACACAGAAATACTCCGCGCAGCAGCATGTTTTTTGGGGGGGTCCCACTTTGGCTGGGTTTTATCTTTAGCCTCTGGTTTTAGCTCCTTTTTGATGAAAAGAAGAAACAACTGACTGTGTCCTCAGGTGCGTGAAGGCAGAACGGGCTTGAAAAAGATCTCTGGGCTCCATCTAGGGTTAACAAGTGAAATATTGCAGTTAGAGAGGAGACTAAAGTGGATTATCTAAAGGTTCCTTCTGGCTTTAAAAAAATACATATAGAAATCTGTGAGAGACAGCCGATTATCTGGCTCAGTATCCTAAGCCTGAACGCCGGGCTACTGAAGAGACAATTTCAAAACAGCAGTTTATGCAAGAACAAAATGGAAATAGAGCAGTATGTGCAAGGTTTCTAATTATTCATTTTTACCGCTGCCGGACAAATTCTGTCTTTAGGTGTGCTAGACATTCCCCTTGCTCTCTATGCCATGGCCAGCTGCACGGCGGCAAAATTAAGTCCCACAGGTTTCGCTAAGAGCAGAATCCACAGTGCGTCCAGCCTGGTGCAGGCTCTTTCATTTCTATGACTGGCATGATCAGATCGTCCTGATTTTTAGCTAATTTTTCTTTTAAAAAAATAATCCTTTATGCATATCCATCTAGTATTTCAAGTTTTTAGGAAGCCGTAGTTTTATTATTGCCCTCCGTTGTTTCAGTGCTACGTGGAACGAGTACAAAATGCTGGCAAACCAAGACAGGTTGGGGTTTTTTTTTTACATTTTACATCCCTGGGGCGCGGGGGCAGGCTGCCAGATCCAGTACAGGAAAAACCCAGGACAACAGGCAGGAAAACCCACTCAGGTCCCCAGTTCTGCGCAGAAAACCCATGACCATGTACAGTGTCTGGTACGATAAGACACTACGGCAACAATTACCTTACACAGATGCAAATACTTCCAAGCAAGAATTCTAGCACTGAGGGAGAAAGGAAAGAGAGAATAATTCCACTAGACAAAGATACAGACTCCCTTGAATTAAAATATAAAGCACAAGCAGGCTTATAGAATTTCCTTATTAGCTTTGAAAAACTACTGTGTATTAAAAAGACCACGGAATGTATTTCATTTTTTTCAGTCCAGCGAAGAAACCAACTGACACTGCCATTTGTTCATTTACAGCAAATATTAACACGGAACACAATTTTCTGCCTGACACAATCATTTTAATTTTTACCAAGACGAATGTTTCAAACGGCGAAGAATAATTAAATCATTTTCTATTCCAAAAGAAGCCTCACGGTCTCATTGTGTGTTTTCCCCGTTTTGTAAATCATCTAATGATTTTCTGCTAGTTTAAATATTACCTCCCCATACCAAACTGATTAGCGAACGTGAAAAATACACGGCGGAGGGACTTTCAGGTGGTACCAAGTTCCTAAATCATCCAAAGATTTCCTGCTGCTGTGAATGTTACTCGCCCCATGAAACAGGTCAGGATAACGCATAATCAGCAGGGCCAAATTCCTGTCCCTGACGCGTCTTGTTCGTTTCAAAAAAAAGTAATCTGCTACAAAAACAAAAAAGGAGAAACCCTCAAGTTGAAGCTTAAATTTTCAAATTAACTCTTCAGTCACTGTAAAGAAAACCACCTCTTAGTTTGCTCAAGATACTCTCTCTTCTCAAAAAAAAAAAGCCTCCCATCAGGTATAATCTACATTTCATCAGGATATACAGAAAAGTCTATCTGGAGACATAAACCATTATTTTAAAATAATTCAGCTCTGATATACAAGGGTCATAAACCAGTGAAGAGCCGTCATTCTCACTTGTTAAAACGGTTCAGGTGAGCACTGAGGAGCTATTTTCTTCATAAAGAATATGGGCTGTATTTCACTTCAAGCGCAGCACGCAAGAATAATTTTGCCAAAGCGATTTCCAGTTCAGGCCTCTTATTCTTTGTTTTGCTCAAAAACAGGGGAGTAACGGGCTCACCTCAAACACAAAAAACCTGTCAGAGAAGCATTTGATGCTTTGAGTATTCCTTGGACACGAAAAAAGTCGGACCCTTTAAGTGGATAGGGATATCTACTGCCACTGACACCTAAAAATGCCGAGTGACAACGCTGTCTCAAGCCCCCCAGCATTCGTCTAGAAGTTCTGTCAGGGAGATTTTAAGAAACGTGGAGCCCATTTTCATTTAAAATTAAGCTAAACTATTCATCCCCAGGAATATTAGAAAAATACATGCATTTTTTTCTCAACTTTAAAAGTACTGCCCCCATTTATAAGTGCTGAGGGGGGACCTTATCAATGCTGATAAATCCTTCAAGGGCGGGGTGTCAGGAGGACGGGGCCAGGCTCTTCTCAGTGGTGCCCAGGGACAGGACAAGGGGTAACGGGCACAAACTTGACCCTGGGAAGTTGCATCTCCACACGAGGAGGAACTTCTTTCCTGGGAGGGTGGCAGAGCCCTGGCACAGGCTGCCCAGAGAGGTGGGGGAGTCTCTGTCTCTGGAGACATCCCAACCCCGCCTGGACGCGTTCCTGTGCCACCCGCTCTGGGTGACCCTGCTCTGGCAGGGGGTTGGACCGGGTGATCTCCAGAGGGCCCTTCCAACACTACGATTCTATGATTCTATGATTAAGTAATTCTCATCTCGCTCTTGGCTACTTTGCAGCCATGAAACACTACCTGGATGACCATTTTTTTTCCAGTTCTCGATAACAGTAGAGAAGCGGGCTATCGGAAGGAATCCCTTCTATTCTGCTGGATCTTAGAAGCAAGTTAAGTTGGGCGATTTCCCAGGCTTTGCGTTGCAGCAGAGAGATCCCAGATTGAAAAGCCT
>VWZL01003735.1:0-21299 GCA_013396915.1 Stercorarius parasiticus
TCACTTCCTAACTTACTTCCTTACTTCCTGACTTCCTAATTTACTTCCTACGTGCCTATATAGTCAACTTCCTCACTTCCTGACTTACTTCCTCACTTACTTCCTAATTTACTTCCTACGTTCCTATATAGGTCTTCACTTCCTCACTTCCTGACTTACTTCCTCACTTCCTCACTTACTTCCTAATTTACTTCCTACGTGCCTATATAGTCCTTAACTTCCTCACTTCCTCACTTCCTAATTTACTTCCTACATTCCTATATAGTCCTTATCTTCCTCACTTCCTAACTTATTTCCTCACTTCCTAACTTACTTCCTAATTTACTTCCTACGTGCCTATATACGTTGTAACTTCCTCACTTCCTCACTTACTTCCTGATTTACTTCCTATGTTCCTATATAGGTCTTCACTTCCTCACTTCCTAACTTACTTCCTCACTTCCTACATTCCTATATAGTCCTTAACTTCCTCACTTCCTGACTTACTTCCTGATTTACTTCCTACGTTCCTATATAGTCCTTAACTTCCTCACTTCCTCACTTAACAGAACGGCTGAGAAGTGTCAGAATCTCTCTGAGAGCCACGGAAACGTTGTCCCCTTCCCAGCGAGACGTTTTGGTACAACAGGCCACATTTCCTCAGCCGCACTATGGAAAGCAGGAGCTGCCATTGTCACTGCGTAGCATCTGCCTTAACCAATACTAAGGAACCACTGCCAGCATTAATCCCTCTCCTGACTCTCGTCACATGTACAATGAGTCTTCTCCTTCAGCAGCTGTTTCTACCTACCTCTATTTTTTGCTGCAGAAGCCTGACATACACAAGCAAGGGATGGTATGGAAGAATGAACAGGCTCTGATTTATGCATATCACATCAGACAGCCTTTCAGAGGCTCCTTCCGGGTCAGCACGCTCCATTATTCTCCCAGTGTCACAAAAAGGTATCTAAGTCAGCAGGCTGGAGAGCATGGCTTAACAAGCAGAGAAAGACACGGACATCAGAGCAGTCTCTACAGTCGTGGTGAATACTGCACATCCATGTCTCCACTGGCCCTCTCTTTACCAGCAGTTGCGAAGTGTGCAAGAACGCTTCTTTAGGATGGGAGCTGTGGATGCCAGCTGGGCCCACCTTGCTCATAACTATTTTTGATGACTTTGAGGCCACCGGACAGCCATGGAAGGACCTTGAGGCCTCATCTCCAAGGCTACCAACACAGCCTCTTCGCCACCGGGCTTCAGGATGAAGTTCATAAGCTGGGACACACCAACCTCACAGCTCTTCTCATTCCCCGCTCCCTCTTTATACCTCTCCTGTGTTCCCTCCTGGATGTACCCACTGGGCTGCCTGCACCTCCTGTCTGACCCTGTCGGGGGCTCATTCAGCTCACTGACTCGACAGAAAAGCCCCCCAGCAATAGAACACACAGAGACACACACACCGAAAAAAAAGAAAAAACCAGATATATTCTGCCTCAAGCTCGCCCTCCAGAGCTGTGCCCTGGGCAGCTCTGGGGCTCTCTCGCTCCACGGGTGGCAGCCATTGACTCTGCGAGAGGCAGCTGCTGGTTTTAGTTGTTCTGGTGGATATAGATTGCAATGTAGTTCCCTCTTTCTGCTTTCATTTCTGCTGTCACAGAGCGTCGCTGCTCTCCCTCATTCCTCCACAAATCCTTACTCTCGACTACATCATCATCTTACCTCAATGCTTTCTTCCATTTTTATTCAATATTAAAAAAAAAAAAGCTCTTCCACACAAAATTATAAAGCAATGTTACAACCGAAGGCTTGTAGCAATATTTATGGATTTATAGAATGAAATGGCTGGTTTGCCTCTAGGTTAAAATCCAGGATAGCACTCACGATTTGGGTTTCTCTGTGTTCCCACTGACCCGTCCAAATTCTCGCTAGCAGGGGTTGAAAGCCACGGTTTAAAGGCATTTATGGTGCCCTTAAAAGCATGCTGAGTGTCTGCTGGGCGCTGAAGACCAGGAGGCAGCCTCCTCCTGCATCTCAGCGATGCTCAGTCCCTCCCCACACGCTGCAGGTCCCACCGCCTTCCACCACTAACCAGCCAGCCGGCAGCACGCCCCAGTCCGCAGCAGGGGTCCTCACATTTTATTTCCAGGCTTGTAATTGTTAACTACTCTCACTAACTGATTAGACGTTGAGCAGTTCCAAAAATACCAGTCTGGGGGTGACAACTTTCTGTTATGTGAAATCTGACATCTTGAAAAAAAATGACGCATGCACACATGCAGGCATTTCATAGCTTTTAAATAGTAGCGCCAACAATTATTTCTGCTTCACTTCTAACACTTTTCCTGAGCTTTAATTATTTAGAGTTCAGCCTCTTCAAAGATTTATTTTATTTTACTTTTCATAGTTGGTTTTTATCCATCACACCTTCTTTGTCACAGCTTTAAACATGCTACAAGTTCTAACTTACGAAGACCGTACCAAGGGATCTGGTGCTGGTACTAATTCACAGATTCACTCACCCTGTTGTCTTTCTGTTACCTTCAAATGCCATTAAGATGCCCTGATTAGGCCTCCCCTCAACCATTGCTCCATGTACGCTGTCCCCATTTTTCTAGAAAACAACGCCGACAAACCCAAACCAAAATTATTTTTGCACATTTTTCTGAACAAAGGGACCTGAACCCAACAATTACACTAATCGATAGATAGTATATTACAGTACACCTACGTTAACATAAGCCAACCAGCTCTGTCTCAGCTGAGAAGTCAGGACAGACCCACAGCTCTGTCCATGGAGAACAGGTTTTGGAAGCAAGTAAGTTTTACATTTTAAAGTTTCATTCGGAATTGTTATGTGCTGAGGAAACAGTTGTCAGCAGTGCCGAACCAAAACGCAGAAAGACTGAGAAGTGCTGGCAGTGCTCTGGAAAAGCTTTGGAGGTGAAACTGGGAATTAGTGTGGTTTTCAGGGTGAGCGGCTGGGAGCTGGTGGGACAGGTCCTCCTCCTCCCAGGAGCAAGAGTCCCCCGAACACAAGGAGGCCAGGGCTTCAGCTTCACCACTCTTATATCCTCCTGGATATTAAAATATGGAGGGCTGGGTCTCCGGCCTCGAGGGCTGGCCCGCTCTTCCTGAAGGTCCGTAAATCAGCCTCCAGGACTGAGGCTCTGCGCCAGCGAGAGGCTACTATTTATGGGTTGGAGACATGTTTCAGGTGCACGGGGAGTCTGAGAGCGGATTAACCTGTCCACATCGACAGAGCGTTTCTGCAGAATGAAGCTGCTTGTGCAAGCGGTCTCTGGGTACTCAAGGACTGTGCAGTCCAGCTTTTACACATTTTACAGAATACAGATTAAAAGGTGCTCACTTTCGCAAATATTGTCTTTGTTCTAGGTTTCTTTACTGCCGCCATCATCCGACCACGTGCTGCCCTGAACACATCTACCAAAACTGCTGCTGGGGTTTGAAGCAACCAACGTAGGGAAGTCACAAAGAGTTTTTGACTGAAATAGAAAATAACGTCAACTTACAGGAAAATGTAACTCAGTACTTGTTTGATGTTTTGTTTTTACTTGAATAAAAAGGCAAATGTAATCTTTTACAAGCTGTTGTTCACCAGAAAAAAGCATACAACAATATGCACTGACTGCAAATGCTGGATTTAAATATTCAATACCGCTGTACTTGTGGAGAGCTGACAGAGAAAAATCCCCTGCTCGCTCTTCCTCCTCATTCAGCAAATCAGGTGGAAGATTTTGAACATAAATTCAGAAAGTATTTTCATAAATAGAATATTTCAGCAGTTAAGACTGTGGTTTTAAGCAGTTCTGACTCTTCTCACGTTCTCTTCCTATGTCTTGGTGGAAATCAATCAAACTCTTAAGCTGCTGCAATAATCTCCAAGAGACAAAACAGATGGAAAAAATAATGGGATAGGGTACCTTATGAGTAAGATTTTGGCAACAGCAACCTAATGCCTCTGTTCTTCACCTAAATGTTTAGACTTGCAGCTGCCAAAACCAAAATAAAATTGTGGGGTTTTTTTAAAATATGTGGTACGTTTTATATATAGCACACTTCATTTATTAAAAAAAAAGGAATATAAATCTGCATAGGGAAAAAAGTACTCTAAGAAGGAAAATACTCTTAATGTTCTTCACTAGATTGTGTAACAGACCCCCAGAAAGAAAGAAGGCAGTACATGCACACACAGACATCGCAGTCCTTGGTATCTGCAGCCAGAGATCCACCAGCCTCATGCACAGGGTCATGAAGGGCTGTCCTGGTTCGAGGTAAAACAGAACCGATTTTCTGATTTGTAATTTTACTTTTTAGCTGGGCCTCTTCTAACTGACTAAAGTCTGAAATTACCAGCATATTGTTCAGAAACTGTTCGCTCTCAGAGTGATAAGACCCGATTATACCAAGGAATGGTATGCACAGAGGCTCTTCCTTATACTTATTGCTGTAACAACCAAGGTCAGCTAACTTTGCCCCATTAGAGGGTTGGAAGCGGAGAAGCGTAGAGGGGTCACACCTATAGGGAGGAGCAGACAGGACAGGTAACCCAAAAGTGACGAACAGGGTGTATTCCATCCCATCTGCATCACGCTCAGTATAAAAGCAAAGGGATCAAAGGGACAAGTCTGCTCTGGCTCGCTCTTTTTCTTCAATGGCCGACATCCGAGGAGGACCCTGTCTGTTCGACTGCCTTTGATTGCGATCCAAGCATTCCTGACTCTAGTTCTGGAATTCAGCTCCTGTCCATCGCTGACTCCACTCTGGGACTTTCCCTGTGTCTGCTGGTAACGCAATTGTCATCCTGGGAGCTGGATATGGTTTTGTATATATTGTATTAGGTTTTTTAAAATTTTATTATTATTTCTTATTTCCTTATTTATTATTATTTTCATTAAAGTAGTTTAGTTCTTTTTCTAAACTCGTAAATCTCCTTATCTCTTCCTCTCCTCTCTGAGGAGAGAAGAGAGGGGAGGACCATCTGTCGTTCTGATTGGCCAATCCGGCCAAAACCACGACAAGGGCAGATGATGCTGGGCAGTCCCCGAGATGCTCCCATCTGTGGTTGGTGCTGGGATGACCTCGTGGGGATCCCCCGAGGCCAGGGAAGATGTGCCATCTCCCTCCTGGCTGGAGAAGCAAGTCAGACAGGACTACAGTGGGAACAATTGCACTGACCAGGCATGGAGCTGCCTGAAAGGAGCCCTGGAGCAGCGTCAGTTTTTACTCCTTTTATTACCTTATTCTGCTTCCCATGTTCGTCCCTTTCAAACCCCTTGTCTCTCCCAGTTACACAGCTTGCCCTGTGTGCTCTTGCCCCAGTGGCCCTGGTTTTGCTGTCCTAATACCCCTTTTTTTGGTATTTACTGTACAGTTTTCTTGACAATCCGCCATAGCAATCTGCCAACTCCCTATTTTATTGTTTACAAGACTTGTCCGTTTCTCACACTGCTATCTTGATATTGCAGCCATAAACCAGGGGGAGCCTGGACAGGATGGACATGACTTTCTCTTCACGGCCATGAAGGTTCAACAGTTTCTTTTATTTCTATTTCGTTTGTGCTACTATATGGCCAGGATAGGCCACTCGCTTGGGCCTTACTTGCTTTTGACATAGATAGCTTCTCACGCTGCTGTCTCGAACAACACGTTCAGGACAGGTCGTTTGTCTGTGTACCTTGATGCAGCCACGGCTCATCCTTTGCTACCTATGCGCCTGTTTGATTTATCACAAACAGCCAACCAATTTTGTCAAGGAAAAGGTATTTTCTTGACATTCACTCTGTTGCAGCACGGGCAAACTCAGCCCCCACAAGCTGCCCCCAGCAGAACTTTGCTAATTGCAACCAATTTTAATTTAATGGGAGGCCCAATAATCTGTTTGCAAGGACTTCCAGAAAAGAACCTGAGAAAAAATAGCTACAACTATGAAATTTCAGATTTAAACACATGAAAAGTAAACCTGCACCCTGCTGAGTTTTCCTGACTGACACAGAATTATCCTCCCTCACTGGAAAAGCACGTCTTTTTTTGGATGTTTTTCTGAACCAGTTGATGAAAAACAACTGAGAGCACATCTTAAAAATTGTGCAAGCAGAGCTTTCATGCATTTGTATAACTCTAATGTGTACTAGGAACTTGCAGTGAGATTTATCAACTTAGTTCATCGCCCATTCTCTGAATGAAATAAGGCTAAAAGCTGGCAAAGTACATACCCAAGGATCCTTCTGCAACCTCAGACCTATAGACTTAAATTCTTGCAGAAAGTTTAAAGATATGCAGCTAATACCTTGAAAGAAATACATTTTAGGGAACCTATTTTGACTAAGAAGAGGCAAAAAAGGAATTAGAGATTAGGGAAAGAGAAGCCCATTTTGATATACAAGTAAGAATGCGTGCATATGTTTATGCGTAGAGTCATGCAGCTCAAAAGCACACACAGCTTTGGGGGTTTTTGGTTACTTGGTTTTAATCTGTTCCAAGTCATGATCCTCAAATTGTGTTTTCCATAATTGGTTTTAGCTAAGCTATAATGCATTGAATTTAGAAACCCTAAATCTTCTTCATCTTATGTTGGTTTTTGGAGATGAATATTATAATAAACTTCTTATCGTACTACTAACAACTGCAGGAATCAAGCTAAATATTTACAGTTAGGAAAAATGTAATGCTTTTATTTTTGAAGCGGTGCAGCTACAAAAATGCCTGTAAACGTTTGTCATTTTTATTTCAATATTAATAACCAAGTTTTTATGACCTCATTCAAGAAACCCACAAGAATCTGACTGTTCTTTTTATATTATGTTTGTGCCCTTTACATCATTTCCTACTTCTAATAACTAATGATGATAGGTAATTACTTAACAGATGGTAAAAGCTCTTTAATTGCATTTAAGGACTACTGAGCTTTGCTGTATTTTGGGAGCATTAACTTCTGTGACTTTTCCTCTTCCTCAGCTCATTTCCAAGTTTGTTCAGCCATCATTAAATATTCAAGGTTTTGAGCTTTTTTTTTTTTTTTCTTTTTTCTCCAGCACCACTGAATGGGAGGTTAGTGACATGCTGCTTCTGACCATTGTTATTTCAAATACATTTCTTTTGAGAGGCCACAATCAACACGGAGAAAGCATCACCTTCTCTTTTCTCCCCGGGTATGATCAGCCCATGCAGCCCAGGGCGTCTGACCTTTCGTTTCCAGAGATACATCTCTCTCTCTTTCCTGTAGCAACAAACTATCAGATAATTAAGAGGAGGCTTGGGAAAAAAAAAAAAAAGCCAAACCTCAAAGCTAAGTGGGCTGGTCTCATTAATGTCTTACACTGCATCTACATTATCTCCTGCATGACACAGGCAGGAAAATTTCCAAATCAGAGGGGGCAAAAAAGAGGAAGGAAATTCATAGTTTAACACACACACAGTTAGTGACCCTCTTTATACCTCCTTTGCATTTTGAATAAATTGCACTTTAACTACAGTAAATGCTGGCCTAATTAGTCAGGGTGCACTATACGTCACAAACAACCCTGCCGAATGCTTTTTCAGTTCTAATAGTTGTTTGTCTGGCTTTCTATGCAAATGCATACGAGGAGCTGTGGTAAAAGATACAAAATTGACTGAAATAAATTTACTGCATCACAAATTAGCAAAGAGCGTGCCTTGGAACAAATAATTCAATTTTATGATTGCTGCTAAAATAAACTATATGGCTGTTGCATGAGACTGTGAAACCTGAAATAATAAACAAAGTCAAAAAAACAAATAAAATGAAACAATAAACAAATAAACAAACAAACAAAAAGGATGATTTCTTCACATTTAGGATCAACAGCCCTCCTGGTATATAGCTAAGGTTACAACTGATCAAGTTTCACGTTTTTCATTTGAGGGAAAGAGCTGCACACAGAGTGCTGGACAGACCATACATGAGTTCTGGTTCAGTGTGCCCAGAGGTGGGACTCATTATTAAAAATAAATGTTTATAACCGATCTGTTACTTGAAATAAAATAGGTACATAATATGAATATAACAAAGGGATTACAAGGCTTTTGAAAGTTTTATTTGAAGGGTACAGCGTAAAGGTCTGGTTGCTGTTTGGGAGGAACTGAGTCAGCCCCAGTGTAGAGAGACGCTGCGCTCCTCCCTCCCTCCCGTCTTTCGCTGAGGGATGATGGCCTTTTGTCACTTTCCTACTTTACTGTGTATTTATACTAAGGTAGCTGCCATAACTACATGGGACTCAGTAGCATCGCCACCTCTTATGATGTTTGGTCAGTGTTTTAATATTTCAGTAACAGTTCCTGGAGTCATATGATACATTTATTCTCATAACTACGAGAAGTACAGGGCGATGTGCGTATTTTCTCCTGTACACCTCTGAATTGCTCAGAGCACAGTTAACAACTTCCCATTTGTATGCACTGACTCCAGTAACATTGCAATTTTTTTTGGTTGAAAAGAAAATGATAGTTATTTGCCCAATGAAAACCCAAACGTGACCTCAACTTGTATTTTGTTCAATAATCTCTAGTACATTTAGTAAACTGCTGTTCTGAGCGGATTATGTTCAAACACAGAGTGAATACTTATAATCATTGCCATAAAAAAATGGACTCACTAGGTATTAATTTTTGATGTACTAAGCACTTCCTTTGCAATTCTATTGTCATCTGGCATCATTGTACCATAAATTTAGAGTGTTGCCTGGAACAGCTCTGCGCCGTTTTGTAACATGACTCCTTGTGATTTAGCAAGTTTAAGCAGATAGAGCTGATTTTATCAGCCATTTGCATTTACTACTCTTTAGGAAGATAAGAGATAAAATCTAAAAACTTTTAAAATAGAACTATCTCTGCACGGCTTAATAAATTGTTATGAATAAGCAAAATCCCTGATTATGTTACACTCTAAATTAGCCTGGGTTTTACATGAGTTTGTAACCAATAGAGGACAAAATGAACAAAAGAGAACAAACCAACAGTAAGTCTTGGAAAGTGCCATATAAATCCAGAGAGATTTTGCACCGGGGGGGTTTAGATTGGCTATCAGGAAAAATTTCTACACTGAAAGGGTTATCAAACATTGGAACAGGCTGCCCAGGGAAGTGGTGGAGTTGCCATCCCTGGAGGTATTTAAAAGACGTGGTGCTGAGGGCCATGGTTTAGTGGTGGTTTTGGCAATGTTGGGTTAGTGGTTGGACTCGGTCCCCTCCAAACTGGACAATTCTATGAAGGAACAAGGAATAATCACACTTTCGGGGAGACACTAAGAGGTAATTATTATGCCCCATTTTGCACTGTTTTTCTTACCTGCTACTTGCACTCTGTGTCCTGAGATGCCACACAGGATTCCCTCCTGAAAAGGACTCTGGGATTTGGCTTTTGTTTTCCTGAAGATGGATAAAACACTATAGGGTACCACAGACTGATGTACGTGCTTACTGCAAGCTTTCTAAAAACAGTATGTGCAGTTGTTTGCAGAGGTGAAAATACAAAGTTGAGAAATCAGCTATTTCTGCAGGGAGACAAAAGCTGTGCTTACAGATTCCCAGTTGGATGCAGCTGGGGTCTGTGTTTCTCCCTGGCCTGCCAAACTCTTCCACTGGTCTTCTTCAATACCCTCTCAAATCACCCAGAAAAGCCTCCTAACGTCAAGGACTGCGTGGCAGAGATAGCTAAACTCTGCTCCATGTGGGCTAGCATCCAAGCATGGCTTTGGAGGGATGAGCCAAGCCTACATTCACAGCTCCAGGAAGGGCTCCTGCCTAAAATGCAAAGGAGAGAAACACAGAGTATGTGTCTCATCAGCTCTTCCAGGGCGCTTTTTTTCTTTTTTCTTCTTCTTCTTATTTTTTTTTTTTTAAACTTAATCTCAGAAAGAAATATTTTTACATTTTACAATACCAGTGAATCAAGCAAAATCATGAGACTCTGCATAATTAGTAGGTGCATGTAATACAGAGTATTTACTCTTCCATCCTGACAAAAGAAATTGAGTTCCCCTTACGTGCCATATTTTGAAAGCTCAAACAGAAAACAGACCCTTTCCCTGGCCGAGAAAATGTAAAAGGGGTATTTTGCTGGAAAACTGAGCTCTTTTTATCAACAATGAGCTGTAACATGCTGTCTGTACTTAGAAAAGCTGACAGGAAACAACATATTTGCATTAGGATTTGCGTATTTTTTCTTCATTTTTTTTTTTCCTGCAAACCTCATGTTCTTTAAAGTCCTCCAAGATGCACTAAAAGCAAGCACTTTGCAGGAGGCTCCCTGAACCTTACAGAATTAAAGCTGTGAATGGTCTATTGCCTTAGTTACAGTACATGATTTCCAGTCCCAGCAAGTGCACGAGGCTCATTCACAGCAAACCACAGACTCGCCGTCATTCTCAGAGTGCCTGGTCGGAGCCATTTCTGAGACAAAGCACAATCCTGAAGCCTTTTAGGCTGTCCATCCTTGATAAAAGCAAAACATACATAGGAAGGGGAAACAAAGAAATACCTATGGTTTAATTAAGGGCTGGAAAGCCACAGGTATCTTCTGATACTTGAATTAATCACAATACAAAATTTTCATTTGCTCTATTCATTTAGATTTGCTGCAATTTCACGGCTCTAGCAGAAGGCATGAATGCGTTTTCAAGGTTCTTAGCTAACGGGTTTCTGTCTGTCTTTATCGCATTTATTTTGATTGAAACAATAATATTAGAACTGCTTCTACAGCCTCTGGGTATCCCAGCACACAACTAGCACTACAGCAAAACACCCTCAGTGCTAAAACAATCACATTAGCAGGGTCTCTGTGAATTTGTAATTGTAAAGAAAATGTATTTTCAGAAAGCAAACTAAGCATATTGACATTATTAAGCACGACAGTAGGTCAGTGTGGGGAAAGGTCAAAAAAATGAGTTGAAGAAAACATTAGTAAATAATATGTATTCACATCACCTGTCCAGCTATAACATTGTTTCAAGCACTGCCAAAAGTCATCTGTGAGCCAATGGTCCTTATTCTAGAGAAGACAAGAGGGACATCAACACCTGACTGGCAGAGCCCCCACAGCACGCTCCAGGATCCTCCCTCTCCACCCATCAGGCGACTGCTTGGAGCATACTTTGATTTGCCGTCTTCCTTCCAAGGATGTCTGGGAAAGGAGAGGAAAGGAGATCTCACCTTAACAAAGAGCTGACTTGCACCTGGGATCTCTGGATTCGGGGGTCCTCTGGGGTTTGCTGGTGGAGAATTACCCACAGAGAGCAGGGACAGTCCCTGGGGACCATCTGTATCTTCAGAAAGAAAGATGGAGATAAAAGTCATTACTCCCACGGATCCTGTTTATTCTGAGATTTCAAATTCAGATTGCCTTTACTCTATGGAGATTTCTACTCAGAGCAGGTGCACGTGGACCTGGTGCATCCCTTCCAAAATGTAGTAGAGTCATCAGAAACTAGCTCAAGTGGTTTAACAGAGATTAGAGTACAAGAATGGCTGGTTTTCGGCCTTCAGTTGGAACCTAGTAAGTTCCCATGAGTAGAATAATGCACCAAGTGGATTGGAACAAACTCGATAGATCTTATTAAGATCTTTGTCGTATTGACCACTTGTGTGTCAGTGTAAGGAAATACATTCCACATCAAGCCACCATAAAAGAGATGATTGCAAAGCCCATCCCACACTTTGCTCTTAGGTCACAAGGATATTTCAACATTAAGTGTGTCCTGCCTTGGCTCAGCCTTGCGGCTGGTTACGCGGGGGGTGGATATTTGTGCAGTTTGCTGGGGAAATAAGAAGAGGAGGGCAAAAGAGCATGCAGTGACCTGCTGTCTGGCAGGGCCGGGGTGTCTGGCAGCAAAAAGAGGCAAGAGCGTGGTCTTTCTCTTCTACTGACCTCGTAGTTTGATCTATAAGAATCTCTACAGGCATTTTTCATAATATGCTAGGTTTGCTTGCATAATTAATGTGTCTGGGGAAAGGTCTCTGTTGTGTAGAAAAGTACCAAGCAGTGCTGCCAAAGTGCTGTGAAAGTTTGCAAATCCAAATGACTATTTTGAAAGCTCTGACAGAAGACTTGAAGTCTGTGAAATAAACTGCAGAGCATTTATTCATCAGCCCAATAACCCTCACAAAATAGAGGCTGTGAATCTTCTGCAGACTGGGAGGCTAGGGAGAAGAAAAAAATGTTGGTAGTAGCATCCATGTTTCTTTTATATTCTTATACTACTCTTTTTAAAAAAAAACTAACCCAAACTTGTCTCCACTGTAGTGGAAGGAAAAATAATTAGAAAAAGGAAAAAAATTGGATTAAATTAAATCAAAACTTGATTGTTAACTAGCAGCTGGGATTCTGATGGTCTGGTGCTTAAACCTACATGATGCTTTCAGAAGCTCTATAGTGCAACCGCCATCTGTAATTCCAAAGCTAAAGAACAGCATGATTTGAAATAGATGATATGAAATAAAGATAACTCATGGTATTATGAGTTTACCTCCTTTTCTTTCTCTATTTAATTTTCTGTGGGTGCAGTGACCAAAGAAAAGATAGAAACAGGTGGATATTTCTTCTGGTTCTTTTACAGCTAAAATTTTAAACATTTTTAAAAGGTACAAAATTATTGTGGCTGTGTTTCTATACCAACACCACCTTGACTACATACACCTGCATTTCCATTTATAAAAGCAATCTTTTTTAATCTTGATGTGTGAAATAACAAGCATTTTGTAATGAAATTATAGTTTTTATTTTGAAATACAGGCCTGCATGTAATATTACACACCATAGCCTCAGTCTGTACGATAAATATTATCCATCTGATTAAAGGGGAATCCTGTTTTTTTACTGTCAATAACAAATAATTTTATACCACAATAGCGGAGTATACGTTCTGGAGAAAGGGCTCAACTATGGATGAGAATTTCTTACTACAGAAAAAGGATTACTATAACATCATGGCCGAAAAAATAGTTATCTTGGAAAAACGGATCACACAATTTTCTTTAAAGTCAGCCATTATGAAGTGCGTTTGTTTTTTTTTTTTAATCCTTGGAAATCCACCTTCTCCTCTAGCAGCTTGGGGATTCTTTCTTTTATATTAAGTAAGGCTAGATTTTCTTACTTATATAAAATGACTGTGGAAAGAAAAATCCTGCTTAATGCTTCATAGCAGATTTTTGAGCACAAACTTCCATACAGTGACTCTATGTTGCTCTAAAAAATGGGAATGGAACTCTGGTTACAGCTTACAGACTCAGGCTCTGCTCTAGACAGATAGAATACACAGATAAAGATGAATCTAATTAGGCTAAATCTCTTCATTTCCGCCCTTACACTTCAGTACGTGTTGAATGTGATTTCAGGAAAGATCGTATCTGAGCTTTGGATTTTCAAACAACTGAGAAAAACACGTGTCACTTAAAACCTCTTTTTTTTTTGATTTGGGAATGCAAACTGCGTCTGGTGCCACAGCGTGAGCAGAGGAAGGGACACCAGGATACACCTCTGCAAACAGCTGCAGGAATTTATACTTCCACGCTGCTGACAATAGTAATATTATTTGCCCCATTTACCAGCGTGTGCTCAATTTTCTTTGAGCAACATTACTGTTAGTCAGCTGTCTCTAATGTTCAGTTTAGGAAAATGAACTGCTGTGTGGCTGACAAAGGTTTGAATCAAATAACGTATTACGATTTGGGGAAAATGATGGATAACATTCTTCACCAATTTACTTAAGGTTCTTTTTCATCATTAAAAATGTATCTCTCGTAAACTGAATGCACCATATCATCTTGTAGAGATATGCAAGTAAGATTCACTTTTGGATTAAAATTACATTTATTTAGATTGCATGCAGAAGCATGTAGACATCTATTTCAGTAGTTTTAAGATTGTAAAAGGAAGAGAGATCAGAAGGAAGAGTGCAAAAAATGTTACATAAGTAGATAGGTATGCAATACTGGTGCATTCTAGCTTAACTGGAGACTGGGGTAGATAAGAACACGTGCTCTGCTCTTTAACTTCCTTCCCACTGGTGCCCTAAAGAAACGCTATCTGTGTTGCTTCTCACAGATCAGTAAACGTAGCCGAAGTATCTTGCTTTTCAATAATATTTCAAAGTTGTTGGGGTAACCACCAACCATACCAATCAACAGAGTTTATTTCCTTACCTTCTTGTCCCTGTCCATTGGTGGTACCTTTCCACGTACTTGCATTAAACTGGGACTTGGGGGATCTGGAGTTATATTTTAGTCCCAAGTGTGGGCAGGCTGTAACACAATGGGGTCTGGCAGCGCTTCATACTTTTCAAAGCCTGAAACAGTAATACCAATACATTATTAAATGACAGTTTTAAAATGATACAGCAACAAGTACATCATTTCATAATAGCACACAAAAATTAACTGCCCTAATACCTTTTTATCCAGATAGAGCATACCTTACACACCATGGAAAAACTGGTTCTTTCAGAGGGTGCAACACAGCACAGGGTGCTTCCAGCATTCTACAATGCTCTGAATGAGAAATGTTAAAATATTGGTTTGCCAGTGACCAGGCAGTGCATTTCGCCTGATTGCTAACAGAAATGTATGTCACAAAAATATATGTTCCGAATGTTTCTCACCGTAGCATCACTTAAAACACTTGGCAGAAAGGGAGAAGAAAGAAATCTTTGAATTTGAAACACAAGAATTTAAATAATCATGATCAAGATTAAAAAAAAAAAGTGCTTGCAAAAAAGCACAAAATATTTTCATCGACCCAGGAATTTAGATGCTATGGTGTTCAGAAATTTTCTGCCAGAGGGCTATTTTCTTCCCTTCAAGAAGTTTTGATACATCAGCAGCCATATGCTTTCGTTTACTGGCTTATGCTGATTTCAGTGACATTTTGCTTCTGATGAGAAAAATCTAAGTGATCTAAAAATCTATGTGATGTTTCAAAATGGGTTTTCACTTCAAATGTATAATAAATATGCTCAAACCTTTGGAAGAAGGTAGATTTTGATTTTGTCAAAACTTCTCTAGCAATACAATGATGAATTGTGTATTTTGTACTACAGTAATATAAGTAGAAGTCATGAGAGGAGAAGAATAAATTGTCACTGAATAAGACTGTGGCTTGGTGTTATGGAAAACCTTCACTATTGTTTGCCAATTACTATTTTTCACACTGGCCAGGCAACATCATTGTAGAATTTTCTTTTTTGGTCAGGAAATAGGGACCATGTGAGATGTACATATTCTTGATTCTGCCCCACTGAAAGAGAATGGGATTGGCTGGCCTCTTGAGGTAACTTCCAAGTACAAATTTCTTTAGCTTTATGCTTTGTTCATGAGTAACAAGTCTCCAACTAGGTTCCAATGAAGGATGCATAGAATTGAACTGATCCTTGTTTCTGATCCCCGTTTTGAACCTGAGGAGTCTTTCAGGTTATGGCTCCAGCAAACCCGGTGCTGTTTTAAGCAACTTAATGTCAATACTTTTGAGAATGAAAGAAAAAAAAAAGGAAATTGTACTTTGACCCTTATTTATGAAATAACTTCCATTCTTTTTAATCCATAAAGAGTGCGTTCTTTTTTTTCTTACAGAAAAAGCCAATTATGATGTTTTTTTCAGGTATGTTTTGTTCAATGAGACACAGTTACTGCCATCTATTGATATATATTGTGAAGGGTAAGTATGAAAGTGCAACTATTCACTGTACCTTTTCTAGGAGTACTGTAAAATACCAGGGGTGAGAAAAGGACACTGAAAGAACGCTTCTCATTCCCAGCAGCAAAACCCTGTGATTTTGAGAAGAAAATATCAGTACTAGTTTTGAGGGTGGGGTAAAGGCACGATCTGCTTTTATTTTAGAGGTCAATTTTCAAACAAGAAGGGCAACATCCACATATATCGGGGTAGTCCATCACTAAATGACTTACCTAACAAACACGTCTGAGATGCCTAATTGTGTGATCCTCACTAGCTTGTATTGAGGTGAGCTGGCCAACGTTCAGCTCTTTAACAGCAGCCCCATCTCACTGGACATGCTCATTCTCAAAGCCTTTGGAAAACAGCCTGTTTCTGACCATCTGTGGAAGGAACGCACTGACCTGAATTAACTAACTGAAATCAAGCCAGTTTTATAAAGTAACAAGACCAAAGGAAGAGATGCACTGAATCGGAATAAGCAGCAAGTTGTGACTTTCAGCAAAGCCCTGACTACGCGATGGGGAGCAAACTGAGGAAACTGCCACGATGGCTGAGCAAAGCAGCTCAAGAGCAACCTCGTGAGAGTGGAGGAGAAAACGGGGAAGGGTCTGAGGTAGAATTTAGTAATTTCTTATTATTGCATATCACAGCAAAATACTGCCATCCCTCAGTACCTCTTTTGGCGTCTCTTGTGCTGAGCAGCAAAAGCAGTCATTACCTCCTCTATTCTAAGACCCAAGGTCTGACAGCTATATAATACACCTAAAGCTTTTTGAGTATCATTGCTCTCCCTTTCGCAAATGAGTAACAAGGCTATTGCTAGGCTTTCATGAACATTTCTTCTCTCGCTGCCTCTTTCATCTTCAGTTGATGGTACAAAAATAAGAATTTTTCCCTTCTGAAAACAAGCTTAGCTTCTCTGTACAGAAATCTGCTTTATTAATTTGTTCTCAGCTGAGATACAAAATATCTACTGCATGCTTCCTGCATTTTGTCAGCATCTTGCTAATTACTTAAATGATACAGTTTTCTTCTTTTCTTCTTCTTCTTGTTTTTTTTAAATGAGACATATTGGGGAGAGGGAAAGTCTGTCTTCAGTTACTCATTCCATTTATTCAAATTACAGCTTTCCAACCCAATACTGCAGAAAAAGTGCTCCAGGATAAATTTGTAAGTCTGTTTCATTATGATCCCTTAAGTATAATGCAATTAAAATCATGCCATGAATGACTAAGAGTTTAGAAGCAATTATTTTATGACTAGGTGAATTCCTACCTCACAGCAAATATTTCTCACATTTTTGCATGCTAGTCTTTTCAGCTGGTGCTAAGAAGATTAGAAAGATTAAATCAGCATTTATAGTCATGAAGGGAAACCAAGAGCAACCTTGCTCTTGTTTGAGGAAGCTGGACCGGGGAAGCGGAGGACTCGGGCCAGCTGTGTGTCCTGCAGCACACGCTGGAAGGTAACAGAGGCCTGAAGACTCACTGTGTCCACAGGATCAGGCCCTTCAGAGGTTGTTGGTCCCCCTTCTCCATGGTCCATCCATCTCTTGGATGAAGGTAAGGTGGGAGGTTAGTTGCAGCCGCCACTTGAGAGGTGAGGGCTAGAAAGGTGGAAGCACACAATGGCACCACAGTGCAGTTTAGCACAGGAACATGATGGACACTGAGAAAAGGGAAGGGAATTAGCATTAACAGACCAGTTAATTGCTCTATTAGAGAGTGCTAAAACCGATGGATATCCTAACCAATGCCAGGACTGTTGCTCAGAGAATGACAAATACTTACTCTCTACCAGGGACACACAAGTCATAGACATCCTTACCCAGTTTGCATACGGTTTTATTTTACTGTTTCAGTATTTTGACAACACAGGTTTTCCAGAATTATCACTACTCCCTCCCCATTGAAAAATCCATCACTCACATGGAAACCATGGATGGAACAATGCAGATTGTTCCCAAATCTTGTGGCTCACAGTAAAGCTATAAAATCACCAACCTGAGGAGTTCAGGGAGTGGTGCTCAGGGCCTGAGCGCAGGAATCAAGTCCTGAGGGTGCTTTCAGTTTCCTGACTTCCAGGTTGGAATGAAGATTATCAAGACGAGCCAGCACTCAGCTCCTTGTCCTCAGAGTCTCTGCCTGAGTTATGGCTCCCAAAGCTCCCAGGTTCCCTTGTGTGAATTGAGGGCACTTCTGTTACAAGAGCTCAGCTACAGCAGGGAGCTTCCGGGATTGTCACAGGTTTCAGGTGAGCTGGTTTCCCGATAAGATATTGGAAAAACTAGAATGATGGCCATCAGAAATTTACTTTTGATTTGACAATTTTTTTGGAGAAATTATAGCTGAAACACACATAAGTGAATCCTTCAGCCATCTGAAGGGCTTCTGCCCTTCCTCATTAGGACTGTGTGGTTTGCCATCTATTCTTTGCCACGCCACATGAAAAAGGGCAAAATAAAAAGTGCATTGGCTAGTTGCTTCTTTACTAAAACGTTATGGAAAAATAGTAAGTCTTTTCAACTTGAAAAAGACTTTTCAACTTGAACTTCACAAATCTGTGGTGGAACTCCCGTTTTAAGGACTTTAAGGCTTACCAGACGCATGTCCCTACTCTATTTCCCTTTTAAAATAAAAGTTACACTAGTTACTATTGTAACAGTCTGCATATAATCTGCTGAGAATAAATACCCATGTAATGAGCCTGAAATGATATGGTAATTTCTTAATTCAAAATAATTACATGGCTATTTGTGGCCTCTAAAATAAGGTATCACTTATTCAGCCCAAACAAATTGCTATTTGCCCAGGTTTTGAACTCTGATAAACAGTAGCACAGCAGTCATCTGAATACTGAATCTGGAAACAATTTTATGTTAGATGTTTACTTACACAGAAACAGAAACAAATATTTGTCAAGCCAACAAGGAGATTTTAGTACAACCAAGGGAAAAACAACAGAAAGCCCTTGAAAATGAGAACACGGCCAAGGCAGAGTGCTACAAGGGCACCAGCTGGCACAAAGTCACCTAGGTGCCCTCTAAAACGTCTCACAAGCTTGAAAATTTTAGATAAAAGAACAGGATTTGTGCAGTTTATTTTGGCTTGTCATTTGTGTCCGAGTTAACTGCCGATCTCCCTGTGCCGCCTGGAGATACAGGTAGGAAAACCACCACCCAGATGAAAACTGGAAGGAAGGAAAGAAGGAAAGAGGGCAGACAGGCATTCAAGCCATTTATTCCAGCCAGCTTTCCTCCGAGTCAATAAAATGTTTTCCACTGGCTTTAATGGAGGCTGGAGAAGGCCTAGATTTCAGAGCACTAATAAAAGATTTAAAAGTCACCTCATTCTAAGCAGTAGTAGAAGGCTTTACATTAACTTGAATGATGCGTATTTCACAGACAGGCCTGAATGTGCTCCATGCACTACATGAGTGAACTACATGAGTGGACTAAATTGAGTGCACTACTTTTCGTCTGTGATGATTAAATATTTGGGCCTGGAATGAAAATTAAATCCATGCTTGCTTTTGTACTCCTGTATTGCACAGGTACTACTCATTTATTTCCCTTGTCATTTAAACACACTAGATTGAGTTTTATACCTGTATTTATATTTTTGGAGTTACTGATTTCACATAAAGGAGTGGACTTATATGCAAGATCTGGCATGCTGTTTCCTACTTCCAGGGGAAAAAAAAAAAGGGGTATCAGCTGAAATCTGGTCCATCCCAGTTAAGTACATCTTGGGTGAGAAATAAAGCTCAGTAATCCATTTTTCCACTTAAAAAATAGGCAATTGGGAGAAGCAAGATTTTCAGAGGCTCACAGATTACAGAAAAGAAATAATACAGGCTCTGTTTTTGCAAATGTTTTCGACTTACAACAGGGTGATCCAAAATTGAACAGAATGGCTGCTTTGCATCCAGAGGTATCTTGGATTTGCTGCTAGTAAGTGTCACCTGCTGTTCTAAACCTGTAAGAAAGAAAATGTTGCTTAGTTTCTGCTAACATATATGCCAAACAAAAAAAGGTAAAACTTTGCATGACTGAAGTGGTAGCATTCATTTTTATGCACAACTTTAAATTTTTGTTTCAGCATTATGTATCTCTTAATCTACTTACATATTACAGTTGGACTATTCCAGTATTTTCACTTAGCATGCTTGCTGCAGAAAAATCAACATTGTACTCTTTGCTTCATTTGCTGAAGATGTTAAAGGTATAATTTAGAAAACTTAACCTTACAGAAAAATTCCAAATTTTATAGCATTCATAGAGCTAGCGTTAAAATCCCTCAACGCTATGTTTTGCATTGTTTGAAAATAAGCTGCATGTGAGAGTACAACATAATACTATGCGCTATACCATTTAATTAATTCATTAATGTTTTCCAAAAGAACATGTTTTTTCCCTCATTACTTGTATTTCGTATGGTTCAGGAAGTAAACTACATGCCGTGAAAGGTTTTTTCCCGGAAGCAGTCTTTTGGTTATTTTATCCGAGGTTGCGTTGAGAGGTTTGAAGTACCCTATACATCTTTCCTGTGGCTACGTGGCTTCAGGCTGCTTTGTGTTCTTTCATGCCAGGTCAGTTTAATTTGACCTTGGTTTTTTGCTAAGGTTGCCTTGCCATTCTGCATACCAGTACTGTTTGGGGTGTTCTTGATGTTAAATACCTTGCATATTTTCATGAGAACATTTTTGAGGCCCTAAACTCTCTACAGTTTTCTATACAGATTCTTTAAAGCCCCACAAGAGAAAGAGGAAAAGCACCAACAAGAGGTTTTGGCCCTTTCTTTAGTTGTCAGTTAACATTTTCTTTTTTTGCTCTGGCGCAAACGGCACCGAGTGCGGTAGCTTATGATGGCACAACAGTAAATAGCCCCACCACTGTTACCTGCAAGCAACAGAGAAAACCGCCCGTAGCTTCTTTGTTCCATCCCGCATTTTTTACAGTACAACTGATGAAGATTTTTAACACCTTTGGCTGCCTACAATGTTCTAGTCCCTCTAGCTCTAACAGGCTTCAGCATTCAATGTTCAACATCCTGGTACCAGTAGCAGCGCATGCAGGTGCCGTTGCCCTTTTGAGTGATGATGTCCAGATTATCTTAAACAGATCAGTTAAAACTTTGGCTTTTATTCTAATGAAAGTGTCATGATATCCACTTGAATAAATTTACTTATCCACCTCAATGATACTGCTTGTTTCAGCTTGTTTGGTTTTAATTCAGGCCTGAGATGCTCCATAATAATTTGTTCATGTTTATGACATTACATATTGTTGACTAATAGATTCATTTTGCTGAGTTTCCACTTATTACTGTCACTATTACAGCCTGATTTGAATTTTTGTAATCTGCCTATCCTAGCATGAATCTAATTTCATTGACATTTAACACCGATCCTGAGGGCTCCTCGTTGACTATTTGTCACCTGAAGATCAAATACTTTTGCTGCTGACTTTTAAAATCAATTATAATCTCACAGGATTTGGCTGAGAGGATAACCCAAAGTGAAAGGCAGTGAGTCTTAAGAGAGAGAGTTTCCCAATGCATTAAATAAGATTGATTTTCTATGTGCAGAAACAAAAGGTCTGCTAAAGTGGGGGGGG